>JAQIWT010000647.1:0-16806 GCA_034696485.1 Isohypsibius dastychi
CGCGGCTTGCAATTTTAGGGGAATGCCTCGCGCCTCGCGGCTGACCTTGCGCCTAAGGGGCGGATTTGCCATCTTTAAAATTTGACTGTTAGACTTGATGCCGGTCTTGCAAACAAATTTGACGTCTACATGCGTACTATATGATTAACGTCTGTAAAGTCGAGATTGTTTGAATTGACCTATGGTACCGTAATTTACCGATCAAAAGCCCGGGCTCCTATTCTTTCAGAGCAATTTTTCTAACCTGTCACGTGACAACAAAACGTATTTTTGAAGGGGTGGGGGGGGGGGTAAATTGGTTAATTGGTGAATTACGGTACATGAATTTCTTCATTTGGCTGTCGCGCTCCTATTAAGCAGAATATTCTCGTTCCAGCAGAACCACAGCCAAAGCCAGATGGTAAGAGTGGCAACACCGCTGCAACCGGCTCGACCAACTACACCATTTGCTATTTGACAAACCAGAGCATCTTGCCAACAAGTGAGGTTGGATGTGTTTCTACGACGAACGAAAATAAAGGAATCAAATGACTTAGTACCCCATTTGTGAGGCCTCTGTCAGATACGCCGATTTTAGGTTTGCTTAGTATTTCTATTTTTTAAAACTTCCGCTCTGTTTGTTTTTTCAGATAATCAGGTCATCCCTCTGTTTAGAGATCACAAAAAAACGATATGTATTGTACCCCAAGGCATGCCTTTTTACTGTAAAGGTCACACTGCAAGAGACTGCTATTTGGATCGAGAACCCGGTGAGCAGACACAGTACGCCAAGTGTCAGCCGGCTGCAGTTTGGCAAAGCAGATGGAAAGACAGACTAAATGGTGCGCAACATAAATGGACTATGTTGAAAATGCGTTTCTGTAACAGTTTTGACCGTTTTCTATACAGAGCAGCTTCAAAGAAGTTGTGTGATGCTTCGTTCGTCACGCATAGAGAAGTTTGAATCGGAGACTTGTTTCTTTCCAAATGCTAAGCCCTGGCAAGATTTCGTCAGCCATGAAAAGAAAAAGGATATCATCCAGCGTAAGAATCTTACTTTCTCAACAGGAATCTCTCGAATTATTAAACGTGCGTGCTTATGGTATAGAGCTCATCATCCAGTATAAACTCGAGGACCTTTTGAGACTTGAGTGTGACTACTTTAACTCGAGCATGTTTTGCGTTGGGTATTCGCAAGACTGCACTGATATGTGGGATCCTCACACCAGCTCCATGTACTTCGACTGTGGAGCCGCGTATTTTTGCAGTACAGACGACGACTTTTGTAAAAAACTGGCACAAGTAGATGAGCTTCTCTTGGATGAATAAGGTCCTCATTTTTCCTGATCTATTTAGAAAAAATCATAAATATGTTCAGCTATTTCAAAGAAAGTTTCAAATGAAGCGTTTACGTTTAGTTCTTTGTGAAGGAGACAAAATACAATAAGGATGATTACCATTGCGAGCTTTGCAAAACTGAACAGTATCGTAGATCTTAGTTAAGAGATCCATGCGGATTGTGTATTGCCGTGCACACTGTTTGTGGGCACATAATTCAAGTTCATGCAGTTTAAATACACGTTGCAACGGAAAGTTAGATCTGCCTCGTAATAACCTCCTCAAACTCGCCCCTTGTTTACTCTACTCATATTTTTACTTGACAGTGCACTTTAGTCGATGGATCTTCCTAGTGGTCAGAAAGTGATATTGTACCAGGTCTCCAGGTACTTTTTGACGATTTTGTTCAAACCTTGTTTAGCACTTAGGCCGACCGTAACTTGAGCAATAGCCATCGAAATGATCGTCGATGAACCAAACCCGACGACCGACCTAACCGATCATTCATTCTTGAAATGTGGTGGTGTTCTACACGTCAGCAATGTCACGCCGGTGGTACGTTGTATCTCTAAATATTTCCATTAATCAAAATATATAATCGTTACCAGAACCACAATATCGCATCGAATGGACTTCACCCATGACCGGGTATTTAGCCAATTTTGCCGTGACAGGATGGTATTTTTGTGATGACTTATCTGTTCTTCTTGAAAAGTAAAACGAATTTTTTAACACTGTAGTACGAAAACTGCGTTCGTAGTTCTCACCGTATATTGGATTTCGTGCAAAATGAAGGAAATTATGGTTCCCACGTGCAGTTGTTCATTAACGTGCCAATGCGCGGAGGAGCCCAACGCACTTCCAAAACGTCAGTCAACTGCCAGTTGGAAATAGTGCTCAGCCAGCATGGCCATTATTTGACAATAATGCTTTTGTACAGTGCCGATTACCACCAAAAGAGTGAGCAGAAACGCCATCAAAACATCAAAACTACGCAATGTCGATGACTTTAGCAGCCATTACCCAATTTCTAATGAATATAAGATGCGTCAGCCTGTGTCCATTGCTTTAGCCAACATTTAGCTTTCATTCTTCTTCCGTTATCAATTTCGTTAGATTCCTTTGTACCAACGTTCTGGATGTCGGAAAAGCACGACCCTATTCCACAACTGAGAGTCAAACAAAAAACATGTTCGATCCAGTTATACCAAACATCAAACTGACGGAAGGCGACAGCCAAAACTGCGAGAAGCTGAACTACGAGAGAGTCAGTACCATGATGCTCTTGCCGTGGGAGGTACGTCAACTTTCAGAGTATTCTACACCGGCCATCAGGCGTGTTACCAGTTTGTGGTATTACTCAGAATGGTGTCACAGTATAATAGCCAACTGCAATAGCCTCTGGGGGATCATTGACTCAACCTCCATAGACCTAAAATTGCCGTTTTACGTCAGATTTCCCAACAAACCTGTTGAATTTGGCTGTATCCCTTTTCGAACATGTTGAACATTTTTCAACGCATTTCTGGTCTCGAAAACAGAATCGTTTAAGGAATTGGTCGAATTCACTTGACTGCGTTATACTCTGTGAAAACTTGTTGAATTGCACTCAATCAATATCGATGAACATTCTCTCGTATTACAGACAAAGAAAGAGCCGGCCCGGGTCGAGCGACCTGGCACGATTTGCATGAAAGCATTGGTGTCATTCCCACCAGGATATGCGCCACCAGGGTACCCATCACCGGCTCAGTTCAGCTCAAAAGTCATCATGAGGTGTGGCATTTATTGGACCCTTGATCACTGGAAGCTTGGAGGAGGACAGCTCACTGGAGAGTGTCTATCTGAGGGTCTGACAATGCAGTTTTTGTAAAATATCGTTTGACTGTGATCATGTCATTCAGCTTGGCATAAAGAACTAGCGAACATGTAAAGGTCAATTAGTCTATCCGGTTTTTGAGTCATGTTTCAACTGAGTGCCATCTCCAACAAAGGCATGTATTTCATTTGTCCATTTAATCTTCTACTGTGAATATTATTAGTTTTCAAACATCAGATGGTGAGATTTGAATCAGTGGGATTGTTGAGTTGAAAGGTACATTATAAACAAGAGCTAGAAAATTTAAGATATTAAGATTCGGTAGGAGTATGTTCAAAGCTGCGAGCAGACAGTCTATGGAAAAAAGCACTGATCGGAAGTAGGGCATTTTAGAATAGAATAGCTATTCCAATTTAATTGGAATTGCTATTCCAATTCGGACGGAATAGCTACGGTATTCCAATTCGCGCGGAATAGCTATTTCACCAAAACTTGAACAAAATTGAAACAAGTTTCCAACGCTCTTGATATGATATTCGGAATCAGCGCAATTTTCTGACCCAGAAAACATCCTGTTCGGGAATTTCACATGCTTCCGGCAGAAGCGAATTTTGCGTGGGGGTTTCATTCCAAAGGGTTTCACTATGGATGGAGCAAATCCCCCAAGCAAAATGTACCTCCGCCGGAACTTGGTCCAATATCAGAAGCCAACGTTTTCTGGGTCAGAAAACTGCGCTGATTCCGAATATCATATCAAGAGCGGTGGAAACTTGTTTTCAATTTTGTTCAGGTTTTGGTGGAATAGCTATTCCGCCCGAATTGGGATAGCTATTCCAATTACATTGGAATAGCTATTCTATTCTAAAATGCCCTAATCGGAAGTCGAGAAATTATTTACTGCTCATGAATCCATCGCTAGTAAATGCAGATGTTCATAAATCGAGAAGATGAATGAGATGATCTTCGAAGATATCCAACTCAGCACCCACAACGATCCCTTGGCCCGGTCTTGCTTCAGTACAAAACAATCTCCATGTCAGACTGGAATGTTCTTCTTTCAATGAAATAATCACATTACCTGAATTCTTTGCCGGGTTAGTCTCCAGGAAATCTCCTGAAATTAATCAGAAATTTCCAAATAAGAAAATGCAAATAAAATCTAAGCACACGTTTGGCGTAGCGCAGGCGAGCGAGGCATAGAACAAATTTGTTGAAGCTGATGGTCACGCTCCCGTTGTTTATTTCACAAAATCTGTCCCGAATGACACTGAGGATACGATTTCTGACGCTGATACCTATCGGACGTCAGACGTCATACTGCTCATTCATGAATGCCTATCTTACTAACCGCATTTCTGAATGGCCGTTTGAATGTCACGTCCCATTATACACTCTTTCTTGTTCTCAACGAACCCACTAAAGGCGTCCTGTAAAAACCTCAAATCAAGATGTGCTGGGCCAGTGCTAGAACACAGCTTACCTTCCAAACATGGACCTGACTCCAAACAGTGGTGAACTCAGTTAGGTTGATAGATCTGTTGCGATCTTGATCGGCATACTTGAAGAGGCTTCGCAGCGTCTCTTCGGAAAATCCGCTGAATTCCAGTTCTTGGAAAAAAACAGCCTGAGGTCTTAAGAATTACGTTCCGCATTCAAATATCTGCCCGCTCACCAGTTACGTGAAAATGCAGCTCGAAAAGTTTTCGGAAAGTCAGCCAGTCAACTCCGTCTTCTGGAATGAGTTCGCTGACTTGTGGCGGCAAATTGGTTTGGTTGGTGTCCTGGTCCACATATGAACTAAAGTAACAGTATCAAGAGATAGGGAGAAAGTGAGAGTTTACTTTAACTGTGAGATCGGCATTGATTATATCTTGTAAATTGCTTGCTTCCCTGTGCGTATAATATGTTCGTGGGACCACACGGGATGCGGAGCAGAGGAGTGGGAGTACCTCATGGTGATTGGAACCTGGCAATAAACTCTTAGAAGAAAGTTCGTTTCTACATCCTCGTTTTCGTCTCGAAGAAAGTTTCTTTCGTCCCGTGACTTGGGATGGTAGATCAGTGGTATGACGCAGTATCTTCCGGGCTCGGCATTTATGATGAAGACATTTTCTTGGCCTGCTGTGTCATCAACTACGTATTGCTGCGCTGTTTTTCCATATGATGTGGGCAGGGGCAGACTTGCTTCTGGTCCCATCTGTCAGCACGAATTAGTCATCAAACTTTGGAAAGCCCCAGCACTGACCTCAAACACTTTCATGCCTATGATATCTTTTTCCTCAGTCTTTCGATTGACCTGGCGTAAGAGCGAAATGATGAGCAGCGGGTGTTCCTCTTGGTCCTTGTTCCCATCGGGCACATGAATCTCATACTGAGGGCAGTTTACCACCTTTAACTGACCACCTGTTTGAACAGAAGCTAAACTCAAGTCTCGTCACAGGTGAACAAATTTGAGATCAGACTTACCTGTTTCTGGCTTTTGAGTGATCTTAGACAACCATGTGCCATGCATTGAGTGCGATGACCATTTGGCGTTAGTTTGCTCTATGCTCAACATCTTGGAGACACGATTGAGAGTTTAGCTATAGACTCACCATCATCAACTGCAGTCAGACTGTCAAACCCTGTGTGGCAAATGTGGATTTTTTGGAAGTACTTGAGCATATCTGTGTATCGCATCCTGTTTTTCGAAGAAAAAAGGTCAGTGACCAATCTGTCAGGGCAATTGGAAGCTGTCTTCACCAGAACTCGCCGTCGTATTCATTGAACTTGTACTCGAGTTCATTCTTTTTGAGGTCCGTTGGAACTTTATCCCAGAGAGGATCGCTGAATAACAAATGGAAAACGATGAAACTGTCGTTAAATTCATCACGATGTTCACTTTGTGATTGTGCTGTAATTAATTTGGCTCTCTTACGGCGCCACCAACGTAGACATTTCTGAATTTATCTTTGAGTTCGGAAGTTCCACTTACTTGTCACTGAACGACAACTTCCACTCACAATGAACCGTTTTGCCTGCTGGATCCCTCAGTCTTACACAGTCGGTTAAATATATTCCATCACTGCCTTCCTCGTGCACAGGGATCTGAAACTCAAAAGTAAGGTCAACAGAGAATAAAAACCCTCATCGCTGAACTTACTTACAGCTGGGAGGCTAAGAAAACATAACAGAATCAATTTGATTTCGTATTGCGTTAACACAGTCAATCAAATATGATTGCGCCAGTTACGCGCGAGGATAGAGTACAGTAAAAGCTACTAAATGCACCTGATGTATGTGGAACAGTAACTAAGGCATGGTCCATTCCGGACTCAGAGGAGTCGGAATGGACTCCGTGGACTCAGAGAAGTCCGAAATGGCCTCAGAGGACTCAGAGGGGGGGGGGGGGGGTCACTCAGTCAATTTGCTGAGCTTAATCATACTTACATATTGAACTTTTTGTTCATCTCATTAAACCATGAGAGATAAACAAAAAAAAACACCGTTTTATCATCCTATAACCCAGTTCCCCAGAATGAATTTTAAAAAATACCGTCCAGGAACTCAGCGGTGGTAACGAAAATGTGGAACTCGCTTCTGATAGTTTTCGCTCATTTTTTGGTCAGTGTAATTCATTCTCAAACTCCTCTGTACAATTTATATTTTAGCAGAGCCTTTCTTGATGAGCTTGTTGCGTTCGCACTACGCTAACAAGCCACCAAGCTGCACCACGTGACACGCGTCACGTGTCAAACAGAGAGGCATAAAAGTTGAACTGAACAGAGAGGAATTTGGTGAGAATCCATCTTTGGATTTATTTTGCGACTGTTTCCGACCAAGTCTCACTCATGTAAGGCGAAATATGTTGTAGAGAATTTCAAGCTCTACAACTTAGATGCAACAGGTTCGATGAAAAACGAACGGGAGAGCCCTGATCTCAGTTTTGACTGAGCCCAGTGAAAACATGATATTTTTATAGTCCTGTCCGACGACACATATTGTCACCCCTCCCAACACATGACGGCGGTTGGCACGGAGATATGACCTGAACGATTGGAGAATCTAGAAAACAACCGAGGGTAAAAACTAATCGGAAGTTACTGAAAAAAGCGAGAGTGAAAACCAGCCAAGAATGACAAAATCCGACAGTCTGAGCAATGATAAACAGAAATAATAACGTAAAATTAAAATAATGAAGACAATAGCAACATTGAAAAATAATAACATTCAAGAAATAATGAAAATATAGATATACGATAAATTAAAATCAATATATAAGTAAAATATTATAACATAAATATGAATAAATAATAAAAAGATCAACAATTATAATATTATATTTGATTTCAATCTATAAATATTTATAATAATATTATTCGAAAAACATAAATATTCGAAAAAACTTAATAAAAAATAAAATTTATAAATATTATATTTATAAATATTATTAATATTCAATATTTGACGATTTTTGGTCATCATAATTATAATGATAACGATAATAACAACACAAATCTAATAATATGGTGAATAATTAATCAATAATAAATGAATTATCATATAAATGATACATCAGCAACAAAGAAATGAAGAAATCGGTTTCGCTGCCTACGGCTACCGCAGTTGATAATGTGTCAAGGACTATAGTATGTTATGTAGACCAGGTTGTGCGACTGGAAAAAGTGAGGCTGAATTAAAACTATTTCGTCGTGATGTATTACCCATGGTAAGATCATCTATACGTCACACTGTTTGGCATGGCCTGACGCTGATGGGACACCACGTGACGTGTGCATGATCCCCCTACGGGTAAAAACGTCACGACAACATAGTTTTAATTCAGCCTCACTTTCTTCATTCGCACCAGAAGCCAGTCTACATAACATACTATAGTCTTTGAATGTGTCATCGCCCCACCCCCTAGGGGGGGGGACAAAAGTCTGGCATTAAGAGTAATCCCACCTGGTTTCGCCGTACCAAATCAGCCGTCCAGTTCCACCTTCCTTTGGTCACATAGGAGCGAAATTATAGAAAAAACATGGTTCTCGAAGAATATGGCTCGGATTGGGCCAGAAGAGCAGCAAGAACGAGTGTTTCAAAGGGAAAACCACAACAATCCAGCAGGTCTTTCCTGGACTCGCAAAATCGTCATCGCCCTCATCCACCCTTGCAAAGCAAAAAAACCTGTAAAACTGACTTGAATTGACTTTCTAGAATCGTGAAATCCGAGGATGGGCGCAGTGGAAGAAGAGCACTAGGTCCGGGAAAGGACGAAAGTCAACGAATCTTCAAATGGTGAATTTGAGCGAGAGTATGTTCGGAATCGAGTCAAACATACTTCACTTGTTTGATTTCGACGGTAATAATGAAAATCGTTTGAGGATAAACCGAAAGAGGGCCAGAAACAGGGGGAAAATGTATCAGAATGTGGAAAAACAACAACAGCTAATTCAAATCGCTGCCTCTCTGTTTGAAGCCCCAAAAGGTGTGTGGTGTCTTGTAACACCGCCAGAGGCGTGTGGGCCTTTACGAAAGTTTTTGATTAGAGTAAAGGGCTTGAAACTTACTGAAAATCGTCAGAAGGACGACCTTATAGAAGTCGTCATTCACAAGTGCACAGAACACTTTACTAGTATCAGTGAATGTATACGCTTCGGGTATGAGTCATTTTCTGGTCGTGCGGGGGGGGGGGGAGATCAAAACTCAAAAGAGCGACTCACAGAAACTTACGGTGGCAACATTGGTAACGGTGTACACATGGTTTTTCGCCAAACAAACGTGATCGAATTCATCTTGGATTTCTTTGGTAGGTGCTGGCTATACCTCGATAATGGCATATTTGGAATTTTCAACATTCGGGCTCATGCTTGTTGTGGGCAAGTACCTACCTTTGTGCCTAGGGCTATAAATGCACCCCTTCGCCAAAATTCCTGGAGATCGTCAAAATCAGGTTTCCATGTTTCTCTCTCATCGTGTAGCATACAAGCTGAAATGTTCATCAATAAACAGAGATGTCATATTACATCTTAACCAAATAGAAAACGATGACCAACATTGTGTGACTCCTCCCGTGAATTCCTGCATAGCAGAGCAAGCGTGTCCTCCTCGAATGTATTGATACCCTCCATGAAGCCTGAAAAACAACATAGTTTGTAACAAGCATCTGGATCAGACTTCACAGAGACCTGCACCGCACCGTTCAAGTTTTTTGCACGTAGCTGGACGAACCAGTTTAACAACGGCCAGCTCAAGCGGAGCGATGCAGGTCCCTAGATTAGAATACTCTACTTTGCGTAAGCTTTCTCCAACAGTGCAGCCCAGAATTCCCTTCGACTCGATGGCTGAGCGAAAACGCATTTAACACTTTCATTGTTTGTTTCTGCATCGATTCTCCAGCACGGTAATCGGTCATCAATAAACACTTCAACCCTACGACAAACTGATAATTGGAATTCTGATTCGAAAATCTGTGAAGGTGCAAAGTTTTTGACAAACCAAAATCCTAGTTGCCAGAAGCGAAATCTGAAAAGTCCACAATAGTTGTTTGCTTTGCGGTCGAATCCTTGCTCCTTAGGCAGTATGACCCGGTGTATCGCTTGCGATCGTCCGGCCAGGTCGGCCATTGCTGCTATGAGGTAGCAATCACCTGAAAGACAGCAACCATTCACTCTTGTGTCTGTTGTCAGAAAATGTTTACTCGAAATTTTCATTTGGTGAAATTTCGTAGCTCGGATATCTTATGTTTACCCAGGTAACCAACCAAGGCTTCCTTGTACCGCATCGTATCGATTCGGTGGGCGTTCTTCATCCTGGGAATGGAAACTTCTTTTCACGGCAGATTCTTTCCCCATATTGATGAACTTGGGATCATTCATGATTTCGTGCGGTCGCATCCACGCGATATATTCGTACGCCTCCTTGGTTCTTTTCCGATACTTGAGTTGGTTCGAATTTTCCAGACTTATTTCCATTGCGTTATCCTCGAAGCCTATTGGATAACTATCATCAATGATTAAGGTTTCGAAAAGGACCTTGTAAAATCATTTTGTTGATTGCGGTAAAAGGTAAACCAAGAACAACACTGATTTTCATTGGGAAAAAGTTGTATCCGAAGTTCTTCTATGCCCCCATCCCCACCTGTGTTCAAATTCAGAAAGCTAACTATGCTCAGAGGGACTTTCATGCCAATGAATCATTCACTAGTAGTAAACTAGTGTTTTACTCAGCCGGAAGATCTGGTCTCCTCAGAAATTACACAGTCACATCTCTACCCCAATCTGGGAAACTATTCTACCGAGCCCAATCTTAGTGAAACTTCACACCTACCACTCATTATGTTACTTCGGCATGCATCAAAAGCGGTATCGACAAACAAATCACCCTCCGGACGTTGTATATACTCTTCCAGCAATTCGCTGTATGACTTGTCAGGACGAATGTAGCCGTAACGAGATTTCTGGCTCAACTTCCCAAATAGCCTGAATTTGAACTTTGGATCTTCACGATACGAATCCTAGCAAATGTAAGTGATACCCGGGGGCGCGATAGAATACTGTAGAATGTAAGGCTCACTGGATAAGCAAAGGGATCGGGTAGATCGTAAGGGTCAACATCGACACTCGTAATTTTCCCATCTAGACCGAGTAGCGACTCCCGACGAGTATCGCTGGTCTTGGGTTTTTTCGATGGGGTGCCTGGTGGGGTTGGTGGATTCTTTCGAGTAGATTGTGGCGCAACAACAGACAAATCAACAGGCTTCGGGTTGGGAGTACTCCGACTGATGCAAGGTGTGCAGCTACGTAACATGCTCTTTCACAAACAATGCCGTTATTTTAGTATCACAAGCTACATTGAACAACCAGAACAGGGCTTCAGTACCACAACAACACACTGTTGTGGTTTCTGTCGTCTAGTAACAACTGGCAGAGTCTGTTCAGTATTGAGCATGGGGACGTTAAGAATACGATGAAAACAAAGCTGCGATGTCTTCCGGAGATTTCAGCGCGAGCTACAAAGATAGTTACGTAAACACAATGCGTCAGTTTTTAATACCAATTAATTCAGGGTATATAAAGATCATGGATGGCTTTGAGTCAGTATTGGTAGACACATAAGGGTAGCACTTGAAGCCGGCAAGATAGTTGCCCTGCAGAACCTCATCTCACATGATCTTTGGTTCTGGCATACATCCAGAAATTACCATGTTCCATTTGGCTGGATAGCGAAATCATCAATGCAAAACATAACACCATAATATTCCGAAAGACTAACGGACGTGTTAACATCAACAACCTCAATTTTAAGAAATTCTTACGTTTGAACTGAAAACCCGAAATGTTAGAAATCAACGTTCCTAATGTGTATAAACAAAAAGCCAGCAATTGAAATTACAACATATTCTACGTTTTGCAATTATTTCTGCTTCGTGGTCCCAACTGGAATTTAATCCCACAGCACGCAATTATCCCAAAAAATAGCGCGCATCTAAATTGCCGAATCTGCTGTCTATGGAAGATCCTGAGTTGAAGCAAAATTAAGGTGGTCGAAGTCGAAGCACGATTAAAAAATTCATGGAAAACCTCAATCGTTTTTATCCAAAAACTTATTTGGGGTTTATGTGCTGCCGCGAATCCGCGACCGTGCGAATGCATCACTGAAGTGGTGATCCGAACAAGCCGCATGACACAGGTTACGCCGTTATGGTGAGATGGGGTCTTGTATCCTCTCCCACGTTTTTGCTGGCCAACTGAAGGCCGTAGAATCTAAGATGAAGGCGACTTCAGGTTCTACCGGTTCGACGACATTTCTTCTCGGTCCACTTGCGGCAGTACTTAAACTGTTTTGATTGAATGGAAACGTAGAATGCATCACAAAATTGCTCGGACTTTTTTTCCGGGATATTCAGATTGTCAATTTATGGCTGTGGAGCTGAACTCAGGCTCTAGAGCCCTGAGCTTGACGAGATGAATGATCCCCGGCTTTTACTGATGCCACAAAGAGCACTGACTTGAATGCTTCAACACCATCGCAGGATAAATAGAAAAAGCTGAGTCGGCATTTGCTATGTTGGTTCGCCATACTTCCTCCGTCATTTTAGTTGATGAGATATGTATCTGTGGATTTCATTTCGATATCAGAAATTGTTTTCAAACGGAAACAATGGGGACAATGGCTGAGCCTGCGTCAAGCAGAAAACTGCACATTGCATTTGCACAGGTTTGTCAACTTCTCCACGAGTTGACAACACGTAGTTCTGACCGTTAATCTGCATAGGACCAGACGCCACAGGGGGTTTGCCGCACAAATACTGAGTTTGATTTGCGTCCTGGATAGATTCAAGTTCGTATCTCGATTCAACATTTGAAAACAAGGCAGAATTCAATGCATTCCCATTGCAGTTGCAGTTTTTCTGTTCTCAGTGGATACGCAGAACTGGCGGAAGATATATTCCTGCTTGCATTCAACACCTCGGCGGACATTATTGCTGCAGATTTGCTGATGACTCGGGCACGACTTGCCTTGGCGAATCAGGTAAATTCGCTATTTGATTCAACCATCGCAGTCGTCATCCGTCAAAGCGAAACGGAAAGAGGCACCCGGTCTTTGGATTTTATTATGGAAATCGCTACAGCTGGAGTCTGGCTTGTTATCTTCGCGAACCTTGCACTGCAAATTTTATTTTCCTTATTTGGAACATCTTTAAGAAAGCCCCGTTCCTATTGCGGTACATTGGGAAACAGTGTATTTAAATTGTTGGCCAGTGCGTTGGGACAAGGTAACCATTATCCAAGCTTGGAAGTATAAACAAACAGACTTATATTGACAGATGAGCTCCACCTGGACCATCGGTACTCTTTTGCTCTTATGTCCACACTATGGCTGGTTTCGAGTGCGATCGTCATCGGCATCATCAGTTCATTTCTTCCATCAGCCATATTGGTAGATCCCCCAGTGTTCTGCCGTTCGACGATATTGCGTCACTCTCGAAATGGGGTAAACCAATCCTGGCGCCTGCATTCTACCACAAATTAGCAAATGTAAGATACCATGGTCGATGCAGTGGGAATCATGGTATTAGATGATCACTGATTAGGAAAGTAGTGCTTTTAAAGCACTAGAGGATCAAGTACGAATAGTACCTTACTTGGACACTTTCAAAATATTCCATGACCGCCAATCGCCGAGCGTCGCCATCTTGTTTTCCGTGAATGCAGACGGTAGTAGCGACCTGAATTCCGAGACGTGCATTTCGAGTGTGGCAGCGATTCCCCGTCTAGCCATCGTCAAAAACTCTCTCTTTTTTACGAGAGTGAACTCGACTTCGAGGAACGAAATCGACGTGCAGTAAGACTGCTCTCCTGTCTGGTTTTGGAGAACGCTTATGGTTCCCTTTTCCATAGTTATTTGACTCTATTTGAACATGGATTTCCCCAGCATCTGAAACAGAGGAGCAACTGGGGAACCCAAAGACTTTCACATCGCTGCTCCCCGGTATCAGTATTTCGCGCGAACCTAAATGACCAAAAGAAGCCTGTTTCATTCAGCAACATTGCTTTATTCTTGTGGGGCTTAGGAGTCGGGCTGCTAATCTCATGTATAGTGTTGTTGTTCGAAATATGTGCCGCGTATGTTCCGAGTCCCACTGAATGCAACTGTTTCAAGTGAAGTTTTCCAGAACCCGTTTCTACAGTCAATAAGTGGTGGTTTTTGTCTGCTTTATTTTTTTAGAACACGACTTTACTAACATTGCCGCAGACCAAAAAAGTTTTCCGAAAGGTCATCAATTCAGAATCAAGGATTTTCGTATTTTCCCGACATTTCGATTTGAAATTTAATTTGATTATATTTTTGGCGGTTGGCAGAAATAACGCAGCTTCTTTCAATGGGATAGGCCCCTTGTGATAGTCGTGGGTTGCGGGTATAACTGTATGGCCGAAGTATTTGGGATGGAACTGTCATTGTTCTGACTTCTGAACAAGTCTTTGCAAGGCTGGTTATTACAAAAAAATCAGCTTCCGTTTGTTGTCGTGCTCTCACAAGTCATTTCCGAGTAACACTGTCCGGCTGAGGTGCATGCCGCCCATTTTCCAAGTATGCCTCTTCCCCATCAGTCTAGATGTTGCACCATCTATGTCCCTTCCTCGTCCTTGGTCCACCACCGGGTGGCCTACTATGTTTAAGTGTACTTTTTGGGGCCCTCCTTTCCGCTAAAACTCATGGCTTCTAGCACAGTCGATAGAGAATTCATTTCTCTATTCAGTGATCAGCTGTTGTTTATATGGAGCACGTCCTGTCCAAGCGGGAGCTGTGAAACTCGGAGCCGGTCAAAACGCTGGAAGCCATGAGTCTACTCTACTCGCAAAGAAGGGCGAGCTGCTCGACCCAAAAAGTGCAGTCAAAATAGTGGTGTATTTCCAACACCAATTTTTGTAGCGTCCACAATCGGATTCATCACATGGTGTCAAATGATCATCATCTATCAGGAACGGAAAACGCCCGAATAGAGATAGCCCTGTCTGTTCAGTGAGAGGGTAGAAAACATCGTTTTGTACAATGGGGTTTTCACAACAACGTGAAGAGAATTAGAGCTAGAGGGTTACTAGGAGATGTCAAGAGAGTATACCTAAAAGCTAATCTAAGGAAGTTTTCACGCTACCTGTCAGAAGAGCAACTAACAAAAGTGGGAGCACAAGGCTGGCCATTTTTCATCACTGAAGCAGCAGAAAGGAGAAAATAAATTGCAGAGGACCCGACATGGTTCGAGTGCAAGGACCGGTTAATGCCTTTTTGATTCATGTTATGCACTATGCCCGCAGCATGATTTCCGCCTCGAAAAACAACAAATTAGGGTGAAGTTTGTCTTAATCATTATCGGTATGCCGAAGTTCACCGGCACTTCTACGAAATCATTCCCAAGAAGGCCACCCACAAGCACTTATTGTGTCATCAAATCAAAAAATCTCATCTGCCCATTGTTGATTGGATTTAACAGTCGTGAGTGCTCTACGGTAGTTTGACGAATGAAACATAGGTTGATGATGATATAGTGACAGAGTCAGGAACTGTCCAGGTAAGGTATTACAAGAGCTTGTGTGTTGTTCAGTCAAATCAAACCTTGGGCTCACCCAAAAAGTCGACATTTACAGCAAAGGGGGCTACAGCGTAACGAAACCATATGAAACCTCTCAAAACACCCCCTCGGTAGCCAATCGCTGCGTCTCTATGTTGTGGATAAATACAGTACAGTATGACTGGTTTCTCAATGCAAAAACTTGCATGCCAAGAATCGAACCAATTTCAGGAATGCAAGATTTCGGAAATCTGCTTTTCTATTCCACACCGGTGTTTTTTGAACAGCTCCTGTTTCCGGATTACAATCAAAATTGATGTATTATGATGAGCTGGAACAACTGAAGGCATTTAAAGCGATTACGAAAATGCGATGAAAGGTCATAGTCTACAACGTGTTGGGCTTTTGAGTGGTTTCCCAATTCAGAGAAAAATTCTTGTAGACCTCACCCAAAAAAATACAATTTTATCGTTAGACAGCAATTTCTCTCTATCTAGGAGACCTGACCGAAGGGTTTGAATACGATGGGAATTCCAGTGAGTTGTTTGCAAGCTATCAGCCTCCCCATGATGTGGTGTCTCCACAGGTCATTTCCAAGTAACACTGTCCATCCGAGCTACATGTAGCCCATCTTCCCAAATACGCTGGTTCGCCAACTATTTGGGTGTAGCACCATGGATGTCCCTTCCTGGTCTTTGGTCCGTTATATCTCCAACACCATTTCTTATAACATCCGCATTTCCTTCCATCACATGTTGTGAGTGGCTCACCATCTGTATAAGAGATGAAAAACATGGGAGTAATGAGTGTTACATGAGGAAATCACTATTTTTTTAATTTTGGGTTAAGCATATAAAAACACAAGCCTAGTGCTATCCACAGTTTGAAGATTTTGAAAAGAAATAGTGCTGATAGTTCCAGAAATGTCTCCACATCATCAGAGATTAATGTTACATGTCCATTCCTTGTCACATCCGCATTTCGATCTGTCACATGGTGTCAGTGGATCAGCATCTGTAGGTGACGAAAAACACTGAAGTAATACGTTTTTTCTTACAGGAATTCACAAATTCATTTAAATTTCGGGTAAAGCATTTTAAAGCATACAGTAGTGCTATCCACAGTTCGAAGATTTGGAATAAATAGAGCCGACCGTTCTAGAAATGTCTCCAAATCATCACAAATTGTACCTGTGAGAAGAGCAATCAGCAATACCAGAACCAGAAGCCGGATCATTTTTCTAACAACAAAAGCACAGTTTCTGAATGCCTAGAAATGTTTCGAGTGTAACAGATACTAGCTGTTTTTCCTTTGTGTGCGTCTGCACTTTGCTCTCCGCGTGATTTCCATGCAGCGAATAATAAGTAAAAAGGTTTTTGTAGTTGAGATGTCTGATCTCAGACCGTGGCTAATTTAACTTCATTGCAAACAAGCCCAGCGCGAGCGCTTATCGCCAAGCAGATCGAACACTCATATGCGTACAGTGAGACATGGCTGATTTGCTGAGAATCAGATCAGAAAAGTCACGCGTTGCTGACAGCCAGGCCCGGATCGAGGGGGGGAGCGACGGAGCTATCGCTCCCCGATTTCCAGCGCCATCGATTGCGGGGGTGCACTT
>JAQIWT010000648.1:0-16785 GCA_034696485.1 Isohypsibius dastychi
ATAACAGCTTACAGTTCACAGGTCGCAGTTCATCACTGCGCTGCCCTGCAGAGTTTCCCGAGGTTTTTTCTCTGAGCAGAGGGCTTAAATTCACAATCGGGCAAGACGGCGACCAAACCTTCACAAAACCAATTTACGGATACCCGAACGATAAGGAAACATTGTTGAAGTTCAAGCTTGGAATTGCGCAAAGAGCAAATGTTGCTTTAAGAATGGTCGACGTAAAATTATTCGATTCCATGTGTGGTTTGGAGAAGTACGGAGCATTCTGCAGTTTGTATACGTGTTCAGTAGGTAACCATATGAAATGAAACGCAACTCTACTCTCCGAGGAGTTTTCCAAGATGTCGCAAGGGAGTCAAGTTTGTCACAGAAGCCATGTTTTCTGAAAACGGAATCAATGCGGTTAACAGAATACCGAAAGCATGTTCTCTGATTTTGGAATGTTTTTTTTCGAAGACATACAAAAGCGGAGGTCGAAAAACCAGATATTCAAGAAACTGTCCGTTTCTGCTGTGGTCTCAAAACGGAAAAGTCTGCGATCTTATCATGGCCATTAACACAACCAACAAATTCTCTTCATCTAGATGACCACATTTCCAAAGATTGAAGGCCACTACGAATTTCTTCCGTCAAACCATACCCATTTTGAGAAATTCGCAAATAATCATTTCCGTTCGTGGAACTGAAGAGCAAAAACGGGAGCGCATTGACGGTAATTTGATCAATTTTCCCAGTGGTAAGCTTGACCGCTATTTTAGTGAAAAAAACAAATTTTATTCTGGCATATACTCTGTTGCAGTATGAATTTTATCAAAAGTGGTCCACCAGTGACTGCTCGGAACTCACCATGTCAATTGAGAATTCACAGGATGAAATGAAAGGGGTAAGAGGAAGAATAATTTCAAATTCTGTTTCAGTAGATGGGTAATGCTAAGAATTAGCGAATTTGCTAACGCTGATTGGAACCGGGACCGTCACCTTCAATTTACAGCGAGACGTGTATTATAGAATATGGCCTCTCCCGTCTGAGTTACAGGGAATTCCAGGTTGACTCCGGTTTCAGCCCAAATCCGGAGAACGTAACTTGTTCAGTGGGCTTCGACAACCAAATGGACGAAGTCGTCTCAATCCATGTCTACCAAAAAGCTTAAGAGCAGGTTAATTGTGGATACAGATCCTATTTCCGAGTAACAAGCAGATCTGGTGAATACGTCGATTATCCATTGGTTCAGGACGCACCATTCAGAAAAACTCCTGCAAATGGGTCGTTGTATCAGGTGACGCGTTCGCAGGTTCTGATTATCCAGTTGATAACCCAGCCATGTTAACAGCATGCAATCGCGGAAGGACCGCGACGCCATCGGTACCGACGTACGATGTCGCCTATGGTGTTTGGACGTTTTTAGAGAGTCCACGCTGAAGTGATCCCGCTTGCACCAGGAAGTAAATCCTCAAAGGTTTGGGAAGTGCGGCGCATTAACGCTACCGTACTATGATTTAGGTTTTGGAACATACTCTTTTTCAGGCAATGTTTTGCAATTCCTTCTGACTCGTGTAATTGAATTCAAACATCTGCCTAATGACGAGTTTTTGAAAATACGGACTATGGAGAACAAGACCGTTCTGGAGAGCCCAGTGACCTTATATTTTCTCGGAAGGTATTACCCGGTGAGCGATAACATAGAATTGGATTACGGAATAGAGGCATCAAATTAACACGCACCCTGTATGATTCGGTGCAGAACTATGGCGTTCCGTGTATCTAGGTCTACTTGTACACAGATGACAATATCTTGCCACCATATTTAGGCCTCCAGCCAGATATTTTGCGCCCTGAGATTACAAGGCTGGTCGAATTCAACGCAACTGGATTCACCGCCCAAATTGCAACTGATCGAACATCTATTTCACTGGATTATAAAAAGCTTGGAGCTTCCGTGAGAAGAAAAGACATGTCTCCTGTCGTTTTGCCATACGTCTCAATGTATATATGTGGGTATACATGGGGAATCAAATTTACTAGTGTTGATCGTTGCTGTATTCACTCGAAAATACCCACATTCTTTCACCCACATTAAGACGTATGGCAAAACGACAGTAGGCATGTCTTTTCTTCTCACGGAAGCTCCAAGCTTTTTATAATCCAGTGAATTCTTGCATTTCTAAAGTCATCTACCTGCGTTCTTGTTATTCTGAGAGATTCTAGAATAATTGTAGTCTTTGGTCCGTTTGGAATGTTTAAGTGCGCATCTGTAACCAATTGCCAAACACTGTTTCGCACTTCTGCATTTGTTGCTGTTTTAGAAATATAATACCAGTTGTGCCATTTCTAAGTCTGTACGATATGAGACAGTACTGAAGTGCTAATTGCTTTAATTCGGCAATAATTTGTCATTCTATGAGAATGTTTTGTGAAAGTTTGTGTTAGCTGATTTTGCGAAAAATGTTCAGTCCATATGATCCTTGCATTGCCATGACTGGAAGTCCATGACATCTTCATTTTTAAAACCTCGATCAGTTGACTTAGACTCTTGAAAAGTCGTGTCGTTGAATCTGTTCAACGTGCATCAGGAGTACATCATGCTTTAGTGGAAACTGGAAACTCGACATCGTAAAGGGAACCTTTCAAAAAGGGATGGGGTGTGGCCGGCGATCGGGAATACAACATACACTTTTCCGCTTTTTCCGCAGTATTCTGCTCCTTCTGTAAGAACTTTTTCTTTTGTTCTAGAATTCATCTTTTTGGCATTTTGAGCACCTTTTCCAACGGAGTTTTGTTCAAAATAAAATTTTCTAACTTTTTCTCTGTTGAGTATCTGACCTTCTCTCTTTTCTCTCTTGTAACGATTCGCGGGGACAAAATGGGGAAAGAGTTCTTTCTCCATATGGGAACTGCACAGCGATTCAGTCTTTCATAGCATATTTTATGCTGTACTGGACTTATACCTTTTCGCCAAAAAGTTGAACAAACTTGGGTTGGCGGAGGCCTAATTTCAGCTTCGATTGTTAAAATATCGAACAGATGGATTTTGTTGTTTTCCAGCGTTGAAGTAATTCATTGGTAATCTTGTTTATTCACTTGCTGATATCAAAACCCGATAAAGTGCGTTTCCCCCTATAAACCAAACATAAATGTGTATCAAACATGTTAGAAGGAGTGCAAGCCCTCGAATTTCGACGGTTGTAAAGATAACTGTAATTCTAGCCGCAAGTAACATCAACAGAAACGCGTATTCACGACCACGTAGAATTACTGTGTCGATTATGCCGAAAAGCAGTGAAGCATCTTGCCGTTTTTCGTTATTTGCGGTGATTTGCTGCCGCGAGTAAGTTAGTTAGGCCGCTGCCCCCTCGCATCATTCTGTTCAGGTTTTGCACAGCATCCTCGACCAGAATGTATGTATTCTTGATCATACAGAAAAACTTGGGTTACATTTTGAGACACACCTGATACGAGGTCTGGAAAATGTTGTGGACAGTTGAAAATCGCCATAGATACATCATGTAGAAACAGGGATTCTCCCAACACAACCCAGTTTCACTGAACCTTGCTTTTTCATCGAAAATTTTTCAACAGCTTTTTAAAAGCAGACTGCAAGCTTAGCTCAGATAGATGTATGCAGAAATGCATCATGCGCGATATAACAGTGAACAGCGACCGAGAGATTCAAAGTAAGGATTTTGGGCAGGATCGGTGAAATTCAATGAGACCCAAAATGCGTTCTTGCTAGCGTTCGGTTTTCGGATATGACAGTCTGATAAACTGATTGTATCAATATTACTAGTGCATGGATTAGCTCATATAATCATTACTGGCGGAATTATCGAGTCCGCACTCCTGCTATTTACAGAAAACTTTATTTGTTTACTGAGTGAATAATGAAGTGAAACAAGCGGCAGCCTATGCAAATTAGCAGAACTATTGCTTACTCTTTCGTAGAAAATGCACCGATGAATTTGTTGTTGGCTTGAAATTAGGCAATTACTCCCAGTTCTCACCAAGCCTGCCTGCAACAGTAAGAAACGCATTTCGACCAACCTTTCTCACCTAGCGGGCAGATTGGCTGAAAGGCTAGATCAGATTATGAATTGCGAACCCGCTCTCAATGGAGTACGTCATCGATGCAGGATGTAGACAAGGATATAAGGTGGATTATTCGCTCATGCGCTCTTGGCATTATCGCAGTGGCTTCTGTTGCCAGTGTTTGACGGTAATTACCGCTGAGTGAGCCATTGTCAGTAGCTTCTGTTCCTCACTACCGTCCTGAGAAATCACCCACCGATCTGGATATAGATTTCCAGACCGAATCGAATCAACAAGACAGCCATGGTGAAGTTTTGGATGCCGACTCTGACGATACAAACTCACGGCAATCTTTCGGGAACATTCCGCAGCAAAAGGGAGGTATCAGCCCACTCCAAGGTCGCGCGGAAACATCAACGGAAACAGACAGCTAACGAATCTGCCGCCACGGGAGCAAACAGGTACGAAACGATCTGCTCGTACTGAAATTAAAGTTTGCATCTGCCAAACGTGTTTTGTTCGATACATCAATCGGTGAAGTTGATCGATCGCCGCGCGTGAATTTTGGTATATGATAGTAAAAAGTTTTGCTTATGGAAGCAATTCATTCAGGTGTGAGATTCAAACCAAGGTGTGAAAACGTTTCTGAAAATATGACACCTTGAAATCAGCTTAAATATAAAACTTCATCATAGCATTTGTAAGAATCGCTGAGTCAACCTGAGGAAAGCTCATTTCTATCGACTTCATGCTTCACATTTCAGAATAAGCTCATGTTAGCTTATTCAAGAAGCTGTCACCTTGAAAATAGTTACCAGTCTCCGGAAATACTATTTCCATGACAAGACATGCCTGATAAAATTAATTTCCGTGCAACATCTACATTTTTTTTTCTGTATGAATCATTATTGTCCTCAAAAAACTGGTATCGAAAAATCAAGATTTTGTAAGATTTCAGAAAGTCAGCTGTGCTCTAGCACCTCCAAGAGTGAAACCGAAGGTACTTCGACTGAGCACACATTTTGCAATCATTTTGACTTCTTTGGAACAGCTAGTGGCTTGAATTATCAGTGTTGAGGATGCGTACGTTGTTCACAGAGGAGATCGTGCCCATCATGAAGTGAACGAGTAAGAACTTCAGGTGACATTACATCACATTACTCCAGATTACATTTATTACATTATTCACCTGAGAGGAACCGAGCAATGATCATTAAATTTTTCAGGAAGGTGAAAACTTTTTTGTCTCGTGTAAAATGTCAAGACGGAGGCCGCGATTCAACCTCAAGCTACTCAAATCAAACAGAAACAGGTCGACCCGAACCGCCAATGACTCCGGTTGATGACGAAGCGATTTTTGTGTGGGATGGCCCCTTCCTGTATGCACAGTCTGTTTTTTTATTCTCAGCTGAAGGGTGAGTCGGGGTTACAATCCATATTTTATTATGCTCAGATGTACAAAAACGTCACGCGTTCTACACCGCAGTGTTTCGAAGACTAAAAGTGAGAATCAAACTGATATAGCACTGTTCGTTTTTCCGCAACCTTTTCCATCTCTTTTGGGGCAAACTATTCGAGCGCAGTATACAATTTTTCAATTGTGTCTCTATAGTCATCATTCCAAGTACAAGTTGCAATGTCAACAGCAGTTTGTATGCTCATTTTCATCGAAAAGTTTTCCTGAAAAACGTTGACTTTGAAGTGATTACTCTAAAATAATGGTGTGATCATCGGCTCACTTTGGGGCAGAATCTCTATACAAGACTGTGAAAAGATTCATTCCGTGAAAAAGAATAATCGTGCAGAAGCTTATCAAGCCTCTCGGGTTTTGTGAGATCCTCAAAAACGTATCGAACTGCATCCATAAATTTTTCAGCGATATGACCTTTTTGCTTGTATGGAATACCGCTTCTCGCCGCCCTATAAAAACTGCACCACGTTTCATTTTCTTTTGGACAGTTTCTGTAAAAAACACGCTTTTGTATCACATGAATCAATTTCTTGCAAAATATGCTGTTCAATAATGAGATAAAACATTTGCGCGAAAAATAAATCTTGCATTTTCTACTTAAATCCATTGTGATACACTTATTTCAACTCATTCGTGTCGGCCGCTTTTGTGATAAAAGATTGCCTAGATAGCATCTGACTGTTCGTTTTGGCTCCCGTCTTTTTTTGCTATTGTCCGAATAGCATGGGCAACATAGGTCGACATTTGTTTCACCATTCCTTCAGTTAGGCGCCCTTCCCCTTTCAACGAAAGCTTGTCCTTTGTTCTGCATGAATTCCGAGCGGTATTCAAACGCTTAATGAAAGATTTGCTCGAATGATTTTTGTCGGCCAAAGATATCACGGGAAACAGTTTTCCGTAAATATCGTTCACGAATTCAAATGCCTTGCTATCTCCATCTCTGACCAGTTCCGTGTACCTGAAATTGAATTTAAATGAGTTGATTAACTACTGGTAGTCACGATATTCCTGCATGGTAGACCTTTTTTTTTCTCGATATTCTTTGGATACAGTTTTGTACCTGAATTGAAATTTCTCAATCGATTGACTGAGGATATTACTAATGCCGTTGACTTCCATTCCACCAGAATAGCCTTTGTGGTTTTTTTATCATTTGTGGTCATCCATATCGTTTGTGATTTGTCGCGAACAATTTCAGCAGAAACTGTAGGAAACAGACGTATCTAAGAGATCGCCGGTGTCCGCTGACATCATAGTGCACACTCCATTCCGAGATATATGTCCACTGTTAGCCCAGCTACAATCTCCACAAATGATCACATCAAAAACTTTTTTTTCCGGCATCCCCAAAAAAGTTCGCAGTCAAGCGCTGCGTCCCTCTTACTTTCTTCGGCCATTTCGCACAGAACTGTATGAATTCTGTTGACCATCTTTTGATAGGGTCTCTCACTTAGCAATCCGGTTCCCATCGCGGCTCGGAATAATCTTGTTTTGGAAAACTTTATCCCGAGGAGACGTCCCGCTAGAACAGATAATTTGCTCACCACAAACGCACCCGTATCATCTTGCGGCAAAGTCCGCGAAGCACGACAATGTAGCTTGTTTTTGCAGATTATTCCGATTTCATAGGCAGCCCCTCGTCTTTGCAAAAGTTTAAAATCTAAACGGTTTTTGCAATGTCGAGTTTCTTTTACGGTGTTCGGTTGTTATCGATTGCAATGGTTCCCGAAAATATACCGGAGGAAAAATTCGGGAGACCTTATTATGTTCTGCGGGAACTCGATAACGGACTTGTGGGTTCGCTTCCTAAATTTGCGTGAACCTGGACTCCTTGCCGTTTCCGAAAAAGAATTTTGCAAAATCTCAAAGGGTGGAATGAAGCAGTGTAGATGATGTTGAGCTGGCTACTGGCTAGTGATTGTTTGCTTTGACAAGTTTTTTCACATGTTATCGAGCATTTAATCCAACTGCTAATTTGCTTTTACCCGAAGCCGCGCGCGCGGTCAGTTATGAGCGGTCAAAACACGGGCAAGAAAGTGGACCACGTTTACGGTCACCAGTTCAATTCAGTTTTCACAAAAAAGCGATGAAGTTCTAGTCTTAATTCCCATGAAAATTCTCGGTCAAAAAATAATTTCAAAATATCGTTGCATGCAGTTTGAATCGGTCAAATTATGAAAGCTTTGTTGTTTCTGAATTTTTCTTCAATATGCTATCACAAATATCCTTAGATGTGTAAATGTCATGCAGCAGTTTTATAGTTTCTGTTTCAGGGTTGTTCAAGGATCTGCCTGATTTTCGTAGCACTTTTGGTGATGTCTCTTTGTGATATGTACATTGATACTAAATCTCTGAAAACATTCTGATAAAAACACATGATTTTGGCCTCATGCAATGAATTATCCGATACTGCTTCTCCGAGAACTTAAATTTTCGGTATTCTTCTGTAATGAGGTCGAACAAGAGCCTGGCTCTGAATAATGCCTGACTAGTTCCATTCACTCACCAGGTGTCGGGTGAATAATTAGCAGCCAGGTACTACAAGAATCTGTCCTCGTAGTAATTTTCTACCTAGCATTTTTCATAGCAGGAATACCATATCCTTAGCTACACTTAGACCAAAATCAAATTTGATGGGTTTGTCCTGTAAAACTGGTGGGTACCCCTCTCGTTGTGATACCATACATATTATGCTGCTGTTCATTTTGAAGAATTTCATTGTAAACGAATTGTTGTGGGTCAACGAGAACTGAGAACAAGGCGAAAAGTTGTAAAGTAAGTTGTTTCTGATTGGTCGGTTGACCCGAATCCCCCCCCCCCCCCAGTTTTTCGCCACGCCTAACCTGGATTCCCGTGGACTTATATGTAAAATGGTTTTCAAAACCTCAAACTTCTTGGCACAACCTACCCACTACCATTCGCCTAGTCTGCCTCGCTCTGAAAATCTACTCCTACTGCATTCATCTCAGGCAGTAGTAGCCGGCAGTAGGAGCCAGCACTATGAGTAGGCTTATAGTATTCAGTTCTCCATCTTGTGTGTGCAGTTTGTTGTGGTTTCATCATTCGCCTTCCTCATTTGCTGATTCTCAAACGACTTCTCCCACCGAGAATTCAAATCCTGTCATTCGTCTCTCTTTTTGTGGTTTTTTTGAACTTCGGATCTGGAAAGATGGATAAAAATTTTGTTCTTTTGGTTCGATCAAAAG
Source organism: Isohypsibius dastychi (assembly GCA_034696485.1). Taxonomy (NCBI): domain Eukaryota; kingdom Metazoa; phylum Tardigrada; class Eutardigrada; order Parachela; family Isohypsibiidae; genus Isohypsibius; species Isohypsibius dastychi. The sequence continues at coordinate 8,705 of JAQIWT010000648.1, forward strand.
AGTACCAGTGCCGTGGCTAAAGCGGTGGCTAATGAGAAAGCCTAAAATGGATGGCATTTAAAGAAAATCGATCATTCCATTTGCAAAAGTCAATCATATGAAATTTTGTGATGTGGATGTGGAATAAATGTTTGGTTACCTAATTATTCTGATCGTTCGATATGTCGGTCAGTTATCTCGAACTACGTATCTCCGGGATCAGCTGAATTCTTGGTGAAGTACTTGAACTGCATACCTTCGAGTTCCGTGAAATACGTCTCACAGAGCTCGATTACCTCAACAATGTTCGCTTTTCATGACGTCTCGATACTTCATACATGTTTTCAAAACAATATACCTCCTCCGAGTTTAGAGCAGTACGTTATTCTCTCATGCCAAATTTTCGATTGTGACGCAATCACGATGCGTACTTTGTTCACACTCAAAAGTCGCCATGTTTTCATCACAAAATACCGTGATCACCACACATCCAACGGAGCTGAGTCACAGTGTGCGTGTGGATGGAAAAATGCCTATACCACCACTGTACATACTGTGAAACAGAGGCTACACTCTCACTCTGGAACGCCAAATTTACTCTTTGATCGAAATTTCTGGTGCAAAACTCAATTCCTGATTATAATTCTGAATTTGTTGAACGAGGTTTTTTGAATGAACCAATTTTTTGATTCGATACTGGTAAATCTTGATGACGGATCACTTGACCACTCCAAATCTAATTAGCACAAAAACAGCGTGCGTGAAACCCATGGAGCTACATTGGGGTAAGAACGCAAAGAACCAAATGGTGATTGCAAACATGGGATGGTTGACCTAAGTACCCTTCTCTACGTCCCACGAATTTTGGAACGGGATTTTGGGTCTTGGGTTTGGACTCCACCTCCCTCCCCCTTCGACCTTGATCCATACCGAAATAAACCAAAAATACTTGACCCCCCGCCCCACTCCGACCAGTTTGCTCACACACACCAGTTTGTGACAGAAATGCGACCGCCATGTCCCCGGCCCCGCCAATCGCCTCGTGATTGGATTTGGTAAGATATCTGTATAAGTGAATCGTCGCCTTCTACTCAGGGTGGTTTTGTATGGAAAAAGCAAGGATGGACCAGTAATATTGGAAAGATTAAACTCAACTTCGGTGTACAGAAAAATGTATTCAGCAATAAACAATCACCGTAGCGCACGATCTGGAAGCCCCCACCTCTGGAAAACAAGCCCGCACGAAATAGAAGTCCAAAAATTTTTTTTGAAGGTCCCATTTTAAAACACGCACTTTATTGTCACGTGACATTTTTGAAATGTTGTTTTGAAAGAATAAATGCCCGGGCTTCTAATTCGTACACTACGGTACTGTATATTCACCCAAAATTTAAGAAAGAGGGGCGAGGTATCGATTGAGATCTTTCACACTTTTGACCAACGAAATTCGATTGCTGGATAAAGAAACTGTTAGTGTCGCCAGTGGCAGTTAATCGCCTTTTTCTGCAAGCGTAAGTGATGTAGGATTGAACTCAGAAACTGCATCGAGAGCTCAGGAGATGCTTTGGATCGAATACACTTAAGAATATTGACAGGCATTGGCATCATAGTGCGGACTTATTGTGCAGCATCCATCCTTATCCGCTTTCTAACGTAGTTAGTGAAATTGTTGGATGAAGAACATCCTAGTGCGTTCCGGCAGCCACAATTCAGCTTTTCGTCACAAATTTGCGAAGCATTCTCGCTAGGTAGGTCGGACTCCTGTTTCAGAACACTTTTCTCACTACGTCTTTCCAAAATTAATTTAGTCAGAAAATCCAGAATAAAATTAGTTTTGTGGTTCTGCGGGCAGAATTTTTGGGACTCCACGAGCTTTGATTTTGCAGAGACCACTTGCACTCAGTGACCACTGCATCAGAGACCACTTGCTGTCTTCTGGTAGTGTACTCCACTCATCCCGCTGTTTTGAATTTTCTCTTAATACTGAAACTATCTGACGACTGAAACGCACTTTGACAGGTGATCTAATCGTAGCAGGTCAACCAGTTCCTACCACCAAAACGGATCAGTGAAAATATGAAACCTGACCTCTTCAGATGGACATTCGGGGCAGGTTCCGGGCGGGTCATCGTTTCCGAGTGAACAATATGGTCAGTCGCTTGTTCTCTCACCTATGTTGACAACCTGCTATCCTAATAGTGCTAGAAACAAAACCCCGAAACCACCGTCTTCCGTAAGGATGATCAGCCGAGCATTGCTGGAATTCACACTCGTGATTCTATAGTAATCTGGTCTTGGGAAGAGTTGAGCCTCTTGAGCCGTTGTCGAAATGTCGACGAGTGGCAGGGTTTGGCAGGATTGATTCCCGCGAGCAGAGTAGATTCTCGAAATCTGTTTGGATATCGACAATGATGTCTTGCTGGACATTGGTCAGTTTATCAGACACCCGCTGATTGGTTTGAGCGTCTGATGGAGTGAACTTGGGGATACATCAGGCTGTTATCGAAACAAGAGCTCCTCTACCATCCATCATTCTATCTGTCGTAGGTAAGTGCTATTGCTAGAAAAGCTTGCAGATTGTTGGGTGCATTGGTTAGTCATGTGCAGAAACCTGCAGCTGATCCAGACTATGAAACGTTGACACACGTGGCATGCTTCTGTTTCAAAGACAAAACCAGAGACGACGAGACCCAATCGGAACATTCGAGAAGACACATGATCAGCCTGTCGTGTGATATGAGCGCTGTTCAGCTGTATAGTCACCGCATGCCAGGAATCTACCATCATTGTCTGGAACTTCCAGACTGGAGACAAGGTTATTCAGTCCCGCAAAGCCCACACCATTAACGATAATGTATAAATCTTGCAGGTTCCTTTTAAAAGTATGACGTTTAATGCGAACGTGCGACGATTGCTGACACGTGGTTCTGTGGGTGATGCGATCATCATTGATGACTTTGTTTGGATCTGTGCCGTAACCGACCAGGATTGCTCAAAAAGAATAAAAGAATAAAACTATAAAACTATGAGATTGCGCAATAGTATAGTACACCATATTATAGTGTAGTGTGCTATACCATACTGTGCCCTAACCAACCCTGATGGCTAAACAAGAATAAAAAACTATAAAACTATAAGATCGCGCAATAGTATGGTACACTATATTATAGTATAGTGTACTACATAATTCTGTGCCCTAACCAACCCTGATGGCTAAAAAAGAATTAAACTATAAACCTGTAAAACTGCGCAATAGTATAGTTCACTATAGTGTACTATACAATACCCTGACTGACTCTCCTCAGCTCAAAACAATTGAACAATAACACTGTCAGTCTATAAATTCTGTTTTAAAGGTGTTCACATGCAAATTCCCCGGGGAAAAAATTAGGATCACCAAGAATCATTAATGATGATCGAGCAAAAGTCATTTGGGGGGGGGGGGACAAATGCCCGTCCGTCCCAGCGGTCGAGCATATCGGAATAAATGGGCCACCACACTTTCTGCGGGTCTTGTTCATGAGATTTAAGTGCTTATGGTTCTTTTTATATCTTCGTTTCGAGCTTTACCATCCTGTCTAGTCTCTTGATCGTGGTCTCTTTGTTTTCTATCAAAAACGGGTCCCGGCAAATAGGAGATGTTATCAAGCGCCCAATTCTGGTATTTCTAATATTCTTGGACGAGATACTGAGGATGAGGATGATGTGAAGAAAAAGGTTTGCGATTGGGAAAGCGAACATCGAACGAAAATGACTGCATTGGAGATCATTTATGCGCCTGACCTCTATGAATCGAGGACACAACTCCGCCAGAAAGCATAGTCGACCCTGACATTCTCCAAACTCATCCTACATCGCTACACCGGTTTATTTATGGTCAAGTCTTCCGGGGAGGAGTTCACAAAAGTTCACCGGTTCAGAAAAGTTCGCAGGTTCACAAAAGTTCACGGGTTCACAGAAGTTCCCAAATTCACGAATGAGATTAACCACAACGTAGCAACATAGATGCTTGATGTCTACAGGTTCAAAAAAGTACAGGTTCACAAAAATTCACAGGTGCAACGTAGCAACATCAACGCTTAAGGTTCACTGGTTCACAAATTTATCAGATTCAAATATCTGTTCGGTTTTAGGACAGCGATCTTAGATGCCAAAAATTCACAGGTTCACAGAAGCTCGTATAATCCATGTGTATCAAAATCGAAACTGAGTCACCGACAGTCACAATATTCGCAGATACTGACATCCTCATGAGTTCACACGGCCTAACACTATCAATACACCACAATTCTGATCCTGAACACCTAGAATCCCAAACCTCAAAGGGGTTTTCTTCCTCCAAGAAAGGTAAGAAAAGATTGATGGGGGAGGGGGTTGTATAAATGCCAAGGTGAATCTCTCTCCGGAAGAAACTACGAAAAATTATTGGCATCTACCAAAAAATGGAAGTTTTCATCACAAGATTTGCTGAGGATTCGCCCACGGAAGCGCTATTCCTAGACATGATCGGCCATAATGGATTCTTTGAATGCAGCATTTGCGAAATTACTGGAAGAACTGAGGCAGTAGGCAAAGGAAATTGTCATTCTCATGTTCTTAATGACGAGATACTGGAGAGAAGAACGCAAGCTTCAATTCTGGACAACTACAAAACTGCAACAAGAAAGAAACCGGTGAGTGGCTATCTATTGTTACGAGCTCGTTTGTTCAGAATTGGGTTTTTTTCAAGATCATGAGCTTCTATGGATCGCCTCTTCTACTCGCTCTGCTTCACTTCAATTTGGCACAATGGGTTATAATCGAAAAAATGCACGCACTTCATCTCGGCGTGACGAAGAAAATTCATAGTTGCTGGTTGTTGTTCACTGATCTGCCATGCTACCTTAGTCCGGCTAAGGTATGACACTGAAAACACTCATATCAGGCTTCATGATATCAGTTTTCAGCAAGAAATTTTGCTGGGTTGGTCAGCCCGTGCCAAACGTCCAGAATTCGTTTCTCGTTTTCCGAAAAAACTCAATATAAAAAGCTGGAAAGCAAACGAATTCAGGATGTGGTTATTTTACTTCTCAGTGCTTTGTAAAGACCTGGTTCCAGAAGAGTATTTCGTCCACTGGATGAAATATGTCGAGGCTATATCACTTCTGTCAACCGTCCAGATCAATGAAGCTGACATCAATATTGCGAAATGTCTGCTGAAAAAATTCTGCAACAATTTTCATATACTCAAACCGATTTTTTTTTCTCGTTTGTAATTCTGGTTGCTACGCTTGTCTTTTTGTCAGTTAGCACAAGGGCACCGTCCGAGATGGACCCGATGAGATAACTGAGCACGTTGTACCAGATTCCACTCGTTTCAAAAGAACGTTTGATGACCTCGTAGATCCCTCCCGCCGATTTATCGATGATGATTTCGACAAGCTTGTAGAATTTGTCACTGGTGAGTCGTGCTAGAAATGAAGAATATAACAATTGCTCAGGGAAAACGAAATCTTACTTCATCCATAAAATATCGCACGTATATAATCAGATGAGGCTCCGAGCTTATGTCTGTACCTGTTAATCATAGAACAGATTCGGAGACTCTCCAGTTAAATCTACAGAACCCGACTTACTTTCATCAACTATGATTGTGATTGGCTTTTTCATCATCCTGAGCGTCTCGATCATGGTTTCTTGGAGCTGATCGCTGAGAATCACGGTCATTGACCGGGCACCGTAGGATGATCGATGAGTTTTTCCGTTACCAAGGAGCAACCCAACATCAAGGTGATCGAACCAGCTTGTCGCTGCACTGTGCTTATTCGACGAGATGTCTGACTGTTGTTCGAAAAAAATCAACTTCAGCATATTCGATGTTGCAGACATATGGATTTTTTGTCGTTTCAAGAATTGTTCCATGCAGAGTTCTTGAGCTTTGGCAAACGATTTTGTAATATCAGGTAGAGGACACGTAGTCTTGGCCCACTCAGCCATTTTGTTATGGGCGGGACCTCTTGTTTTATCAGTGTGCCCCGAAAAAAAAACGATTGTTTTTTACCGGATCCATATGATTTTAACCTGTCAACCATTTTTCGTCCATTTTCGCCTTAGCGGTGGTTTTGTAGCGAGCGTAGAATTTCTTGCAAATGACGCAGCTTGCACGTGGTTGTAGATCATCCTCAGCCGGAACGAAGTTCAGCCATTCTCTATTTTGCCACCGGAACTTTTTGAAGTAGGGATCATCAGCCAAAGGTTCCTGTCCTTTGATTTCATTTCCTGCGTATTGACATTGCGTATATACTGATGATTGTACCGCGATGGGCTCAGTAGGGATATCCGCTTCAACCAAAGCGATCACAAGATCAATGCTTTCGGCTGGAGGTGCGTTATCTGCCGTGCCGGCATTATCACTGCTGCAAACAACGAGTTAATCCAGGCGGACTGATTATCTAACATTCACTTACCGCGCTACTTGTCTTCCCAGTGAAGCTCGTTTGGCTTCTGCCAGGACCTTCGCTGGATTTTCTCCCCGCGAACGTTTTGCTTGTGGAATTTTACATAATTTTTGTCTTCTACCGTTTGATGTTGAAGGTTCCGAATCTGAATCTGAGTCAACTATTAGTTGTTCAGAACACACTCTCTGTTCACAAAGCGAATCAAGAGCTGTTGTATCTCCAACCGAAATATCTTGGTCGATGTATGAATCAAAGAGTGCTTCGTTCGAAGAATCCAAGCCAGCTTCCAACTCAGCTCAATATTAAATTAATGTCGAGCCGGAAATTTCAAAGAATGGAAACATATTCATGTGATACCAATACCGTGGTTGTCAGATGTTGGTGCAGCAATCTCATCCGCCTCGATTGTTTTCAATGGTGTAAAAAAAATCCTAATATCATTCAATGCCGGTCGTGGTAGAGGTGGCGGAGAGATGACAAAAATATCAAAGGCACCAAAGTAAATCGTCAGGAAAGTTAACGGATACATTTATATTTTTCGTGTAGAAACTTGGGTTCAAGTTTTGAGTTCAAATATTCCACTTATTGCCACAACATCACCTTTCAAAAGAGAATATCGATGTATGCCCGGCATTCAGACCTTATCCGTCCAGGCAGGTATTACAGATACGATATCTCATGTTCAACCTATGTCTATAATAAACACGATAAGAGAAAATTCGTAACCAGCCACTTCCGCGAGCACCGCGGAGCGTTGCGAGCGTTTTTGAAATCGTTAAACTTTGAAGCAAAATCCTTGAACAGATTTTCATCCGGCAACTTTAATAAAGCTCAAACAACACTGGGTGAAGCTGTCACCTCCCAGTCCATCGGGTCCAGTTCCAGGCTCAGTAGCTAGTCTGACCAACTAATATTGGCTAAGTTACCAATATTTCTAATGACGATTCCAACAAACCCAACGTTTTCATGGACAGTATATGCAGGCTGTTCATAAAACAACTACTCCGTTGGATGTTAAAATTGATGCCGCCGATGATGTTTGGAGGTTTTCGGGGTCCTGCAGTCTATGCAGGAATCACTGATTCCCTTGCGCCCAGATTATCCAGAACGAAACGGATAAGTATCAATTAACATTAACAAAGAAAGTTGAACAATGCGAATCAACGAACAACGTTCATCAACGGTTTACCACAGGATAGGAACCCGAGCTGAGAATTCTCTCATCGATTTCGGTGTACAATAACTGGCTTTTAAAAGCGCCTACCACGTAACTCTTGTCGAAACCAGGAACGAAACACGAGCTTTTGGTGTGGTAACCGATGGCTTTTTTGCATGTCGTAAATTATCGTAGGTACGTATCGGAGAGCTTTTCCGAGGCAAATGGAAAATATTGCCACCGATTTATTGGTGTGTAGTATTTTGAGTTGTGAGAGTTGATTCTGTCATGAAACAGATCCATAACGGTGAATGTTTGTGACAGACCGACATACTCTCGAACCTCTGCTAAGTTGGTCAGCCCGTTTCGATGTGAAGAGAAACTTAGCAGAGGCTGGAAACTTATGCGATCTCAGTTAAAAATGGCGCTTCTCTTGGAGTAAGGAACCCAGAAACTCCTCACTATACAGAAACCTTAGAAAAGGGGATAGAGCAGATTTATTGGATAAA
>JAQIWT010000649.1:0-16770 GCA_034696485.1 Isohypsibius dastychi
AGAGAATTTCACCAAAACGGACACCATCCAATATAGCACTGACACAGGTTTTCGTGTGACATGGCTTTGTTTATCAGCAAATCTACTTGAGTTGGGACGTTCACCGGATCACGGCCAAAATCGCGACCTAAAAACACATTTTCAATTCATGATTTTTCGTTAAAATTGGCAAAACGGTAATCTGCTTACCTCCGAGTTTATCGCGAACGCGGCTCAAGATCGCAATGGCTTTCTTATTAACAAGTTCCGGTTGAGCGGAATCCGAATCAGCGGGACTATCCCTGATGTGGTACCTTAATGATCCCACCGGACTTGGATCACATTGAAACGACGCTTCCGGATCGGTATCACCACCTCCCATAAATGAGGAAGCGAACGATTCCCCGGACCGGAAATGCGATGCTCTCTTGGCTACAAAAAATGGTCAACTTGTTCATTGTCTAAACCAGCTTGATCAGAAATAAGTTACCGTTTAATAATCTCCAATTGAAGAGTGGATCATAAACAAAAGCCTCAAGAACGGCCAAGACACTGTCCCTATTGTCTCTCAGAACAAGCATAACATTCTGGCATGTGGACCGGAAACTGCCTTCAATGCCGGTCACCTAAAATTTGGAAACATGTCAAAAGAATGAATTTTCATCAAATATGGTATTAAACAAATTCTCTGAAAATTACTGTTTACCTCCATGGCGTTGACGAGCATCCTCGTTAACCGGAAGGGAATTTTTTCCGGAAACTTTTCACGATGCATTGCCACTTCGAAGCAGTCACCGAAATCAATATGAAGGATTTTCCCGCTGAGACGATGCATCATAAGGTTGGAGGGGTGTCTATCTCCAAGACCCAAGATGTAACCAACCATGGACATAGTAGCAAGAGACCGGATATAGTTTGTCCGGCGGTCAAACCAGTCCTGTCAAACAAATCAAAATAAACAACCGGATACAGGAACACAATCAAATTCCAAAACATACTTCGGAACTAGGACTTTTTAGCCACAACAGCTTCGCCAAATCATCTCCATTAGTATTTTCTAATGCGTGCTCAAAAACTTCCACTTTCTGCATCAAAGTCAAATGATCGTAATCTTGAGACATCTGCAAAGAAAATCCCATTACAAATCAATCGAAATGTTCCCGTTGATCCACAATTTTCCAACGTACCCGCAGCATAATTCGATGTTCGATATTCAGTAATATCTTCTTTTTCTCTCGGTAATCCCTGACCAAAGCATGAAGAGTATCGCAGTTGGGGACCCATCCCAATAAGCCACTGTTTGGGCTCAACGGAATCACAGCGTACCGTTGAATTCTACAACATTGAATCCCGGTGGAATCATGCTAACCAGTGTTCATAAAGAGGGAACTTACGTTAGATTTCGTCTGGCGGTGTCAGCGTTGTCGATCAATAAGCTGTTGACTAGTCCAAACAGCTGCATTACTCGCTCGTCTTGACGAAGGTCTTCGTGACCTTTCAACAAGAACGTGTAATCTTTTCCGTCACTTCCTGGAAAATGAGCCAATACACTGAAGTTATGGACGAAAACGCCGGAATCAAGGGAGGAGTTACCTTTCATGCAAATTTTACGCGGACGCTGCTTGGAAGTAATGACCTGAACCTGGCCTTGTACCTCCGCAATCTTGATTACAGGCTGACCGGGATCATACGTTCCCGGCACAGCCAGCTCCAAATCTCGACAGCCCATAAGACGCGGTGAAACATATTGCAATTCCAAGGATGTCATCTTTGACAAACCACATGTCAGCGCGAATCATTTCTTAACAACCTTATAAACCTACCTGGGGTAACTGTTTTGATATCCGCCGGAATACATGATAGTAGAGATCCCAAGCATGAGTCAGCTCCTTCAGATTTCCGGTTCTCTGGTACTTTTTACACCAATCATGAGCCTCCTGAAGATCCCTTCCATATGCCTGAAATCACCACAATAAAAACCATGAAGTAATAAAAACATGACTCGTTCATTTTTTCTCATTTTGTTTTCGAATTTTCTTCCGTTTTTTTAAAACTGAATTTTTCATTTTTTTTCAGTTTTCGAACCTGATGAAATGCGGTTTCCTTCAGAGTCTGTGGTCCACTCTCCAGCAACACATGCAGAGGCTCCAAAGTAGCGAGCATTCCTTTCACATTATGTTCTCCAAAATACTGTCTCGAAGCTTCCTCAAGTGCCTCATGCCACATTTCATGCCACAAAATGGCCACCCGAATAAGTTCCTCGCTGACCATCAACGCCTGGTTCACCAAGTTGGAGCTATGTTCCCGCATATTTTTCAAAATCTTATTAGCAGCATTCATCCGGGATTCCACAGTCGCCTTCGAAGCAACTGTCAACGGATAAATCAGGGCTTGAGGATGAATCCGGCCAATATCGGTCAGCAGTTGACAAATCAGTTTGGATACCAGCTGTCTCGGCGTGTCAATACGAGCAATCAACTGCGGAATAACTTGCAGCCAGTTCTCAATCTGGATACTTTTCAGAACGTCCACCAAAGTTTCGTAAACTTCCGGAATATGTCCATAGTCAAACCAAAGGGTCAGTAATCGTAGGATGTCTTGTAGAACACTTCCGCGACATAATGCGATTGAGCTGACAAATCCTTTGATAGCCGGGATGCAGAATGTATGGACGACATTGACGGGGATGGACGGAAGTGGACTTGTGGGAAGTCGACCGGAAACAAGGGAGTTGGTGGAGTCCGATAGAGACGGGTCACCCATAAGGGCTCCATTCTGCTGATTTCGATGTTTGTAGTATAGAACTGCCTCAAAATTCATCGATGCCCATGCATGCCAGGCTTTGTAGTTGTGAGGGTCATGCTGAGTAGCGGCACAATACCACTGGATGATCTGGAAAATCGAAACGATTTTGAACAAGTGCAGCCGAGTCTATGAAAATTTCAAGGTCTCAAAATGACACCGACACCAAATCGAAAAACCACATACTTTAATAACACAAAATAATGTATATTAATAAATGTCAAAAAATATCAACTACCCATGAATAAATCTTGAGCAAGCCATACCATTCGGCACAAATTTCTCAACCATGCACATCAAAAAACATATTTGTTTTTCAGGTTTTGCTTTATTCCGACATATATTTTTTAAGCCCAAATCCAGCGTTATATCATTTTTGATAAAAGAGTGTCATAAAAGTAATACCTGCGGAATGCTAGTTTCTTCTTGTTCGTGCGGCGCCGTCTCGTTCAACTGTTCTTTCCATTGTCCCAATCTCAAACAGCATCTAAAACAGCGAGAACGTGTTCCAGATATAATTCTAATAAACTAAAGCTATCCACACATACCTGGCTAGAAGTTTGTGGAACTCTTGAACAAGAGGGTCTAGTGGGCTTCCACGCAGTCCACCAGCACCGATTACGAACTGCTGTAATCCATTAAACACTTCAATCTTCTCGTGTTTCTTGTCGGACTTCTGCCACAGAAACTTCATCGATTCGTAAAATAATGGCGGTCGTGTGGTTGGGATGTTCGCAACGCATAAAACTGGAGGCCGCTTAGAGTCGTTTCCCATAAGAAGATGAAGAACGCGCTGAGCTAGTGTGACTTGCTTGTTCTTCCGGCAGAGACTAGCGAACTTCAGCCAGGCACGCATATCTTCCTGTGGTGACTGCACCAAACTGCGAACCTGTAACAGCAAGTTCTCAAAATAGAAATCAAATATAAACCAACCAAAAATTTCGTGTAAATCGTGAATACAAATTCCGAAATAATTCCAAAATAATAAATCTTTCGTTCAAATATTTAAGATCTCAATTCAGAATCCAAAAGGTTATTTACATCAAAACCATGCTTGAAACTGATTTACCTGCAAAACATGCTGCCAGTCTTCAACGACTTTCTGACATCCCATCAAGCGCTTCCACCATGTTTCCCGGATGACCTGCCTTCGGTCAGTGTGCAATTTAAATTGAGCCACTTCTTCCAATTCAGCCAACTGCTGGGTCAGAATCATAGACCCGTAACTACACAAAATCAGGCACATGATAATACCGTGACAATAAAACAACATTTTTGTGAAACTCACGCTCGACTGTAACTTTCTCCGACCATCGCAGTCAAATCCGAATCCAACAAGTCTCTTGCTTTCTCAATGAGTGACTGAGCATACACAAACTGGTCCTGATGGAGAGCAAGTACAGCTCGATAAAATGCGCCATCCAGCGAGTCCCGCGGAATCAAACAAACATATTCCTCCATAAAATCCCATTTCTGCAAACCCCAAGCTGCAGCTGATGACATCCTCGCCATTCGTTGCCGGAGATCGTCATTAACATGCAACCATTTGTCTTGTGTGAGCTGGAGTAAATGCTGCCAGTCGCCCAAAGCTTCCAAACAGCGCATTCGTCCGAGAAGCAGTTCTTCATCTGACGGACTTTGCTCCTGAAGATAACGAAAACAGTGAGGCTTATTTATCACAATTACAGGTGTGATCCTAAATTACCTGCTTCCGTTCATACGCCACAAGTGCTGCTTCCCATTCGTGTAGTTTTTCATACCAAGATTCCTTCAATTCAGCGCCGTTGTTTTTAACCGCATATTCTAGCACACCAAGAGCAGCTTCCGGTTGTTGCAACTTGTTGTTGATACTAGAACAGCCAGTTCACGTAAAGCCGACTTTGATACCGTAAACGAAACCGAAAAACTGATTACCTGATGAGTGATTCGAGAACGTCGGTAGATGCTCCTGCGTGGAACTCACTTTCCTTGTAATGCAGGGCTTTAGCATAAGCTCGACATCGCATGGCCAAGTTAGCCAATAACTGAGGTTCCAGTGGCAAAGGACCCTATAACATATAGGTTTGCTAAAGAGCGGCAAAACAAACGAAATCCGCGGTGACCTTTTCGCAATGCTCCATAAATTCTGCCAAATTCAGCAAGTACTGCGTGATTTCCGGTATATCATGTCTTGCAAGCGCTTCTTCCAGACATTTGATCAAATCGTCCTGCTGCTGTTCTGTCAACTCCGTCCAGCATGAGACGAACGCCGCATTGAATAATTCTCTGAAAGTAATAAATTGTAATTAAAAAGTGACTTTTTATTCGGAAAAAATATTACTTTGCCACAGCAGGATATGACTGCGCCAAAGACCAGCATGAGCGCAAAGCTGGTGATGGAGACTCTTTGAGTAGTTCCAAGCTCAAACGTCTCAACCACTCCAGCCAATCATCTTTCGACGCGCATCTCGCTGTACTCCAGGCTCTTTTCAGATTCACCACACCAACTTCCAAATTTTTCAGCGCTGCTGCTTGATCGACTGGGTCGCCAGTCACACGGGAGCTTCTCGGCCCCAAATAGTACCGTCGACTTCTGGAGGCGTTTTCGTCGGGAAACGCCGGACTTCCCATTATCGAAACTGAAAGCAAAATAATACAACACAAATAATAAAAAACAAAAACAAATCAAGTAAAAAACTGATTATCAAGAAACAAAATATCCATCGTAAACCCAACTCACCAGTTCGCAGTTGAGCAACGAGAAGTTCATAACGGCGATGTACGATCTTGTTTTTGTTAATAGCCCGCTCAACAAGTGGTACGAAAATTTCGAACTTCCGGTCCAGCTGACATAACAAAGCCGTCAGCGCATCCATTGCCGGTACATGCATTTCGTGGGTATCCAGCAAACGAACAATCGGATGAATAATCAATCCAGCATATTCTCCCAAGTCATTAGTTTCTGTCAGAGTTTCGATCAACTCCAGAACCAATTTCTTGATGGGGTTAGGGACATCTTTTATATCCAGCAGTTTCATGATCGGAGCAAGTAAGGTATGGAGGTAATCATCCAAAACCGGGCCGAATTTCTGCAAAGCAGTCAGGAGACTTTTCGTAACAGCGCGATCAGGACTAGAATCGTGAATCAAGACTTTCAATAGTTGCGGTAACAAAAGCGACATGTGAGAGCGAAGATCAGGTCCCAGCGCAACGACAAGCTGTTCCAGCAGTTGGATAAGTGTGGTCTGCACTGCTGCATTGTTAGTCCAGAAATCTCGGATCAGCGGAATGATAGATGGGAGATAAATACGAAGATGCTGCTGAACGATTCCAATCAACACTCCCAATTGCTGAAGGAGAAAATCCCGAAACAGAGGATCATTCGAGGATCGGACGACGTTGATTATTTGTGGCACAACTTGAGGCAGATAAGAAACACTCTTGATTCCCAGGCTTCGAAAAATGAAGAATATGGCTGTTCCGGCATTGATGTGGTATTGCGACAGAGTCGAGTCGTTCATCATGCGCATCAAGACGGAAATGGCAATCGCGGGATAATATTCATCCAGGTTGCTCGAGCTCATGGAAATTAATGTTTCGTGGATCTGGGTTGCATCCTGATAATTCAATATTATGGTCCAATGGAATTATGAAATTCAATTCACTTACATGAGAACCATCTGCATGAGGAATTGGTTCCGGCTGACCAACAACTGGACTCGATGCATCCAGTCCAGTTTCGATAATACCGGTGTTGACCTTGTGAACATATGGATCAAGAGCACCAAGCAGTCCTAGAACTCTAATAGTTTCTCTTCGCAGTGAGGGCGACTGTTCGTTTTTCAGAAATCCGATGAGTATTCCCAGCAGCTTTGGAAATTTGGTGTATGGCTCAATCGCGCAGCCGGTACTTTCCACAAGCTTTCCTGTAATGAAATTCAGCTTAAGCCACGTCTGAGTAGGCTCAACAAAGTGTCTACCTAATGTCCACAGTGCATATTCTCGTTTTGTGGCCGAAGTGGGGTCTTGCAGAATAACAAGAAGGATCTTCAGTATTTCGTCAAGACGGTTGTTGATTTCGCGACTGGTGGTTGAGCTTGAAATTCGTGCCAGTTCTCCAACTGCGCCAAGGATATTCACAGTCACCGCACTGCTACACTCTTCCTCATGGAGCTTCGATGTAAGCGCCTACATATTAAAATCAACGGTAATAAAGTATCGACTCAAGGGAAAAGCTAAACCGCTTTAAAAGTGACCTTTAGTATCGGCTCCGAATAGGATCTCATCAAAGCCGGGGCGGTTGCGATAAGATGACCCAGCAACTTCGCGCTGTGCTCTTTATTTTTGTTGACACCACTGTGTTCCAGTTCGTTCAACAACTAAAAATATTAATCATTTATCAAATTGTTAAAATGAGAAAAAAATCTATTTACCTGAATCAAGACTTTTCTCAAGATAGGCAACACGTAAGCTGGATTCAGATTACTCAGCCGTCCGAGAATACACATGGCCACTTCACGCACTTCGAATACTTCGTCGTTTAGAGCGAAACAAAGACAGTTCAAATTTTCAGCTTGAGCAAGGTGAATATCAAATTTCTCATCCATGGACGACATCACGCGAAGTCTAAAAAACATGACTCAAGTAAATCCAGCGTGAATATGAATAAATCTAACATTAATACCGTATATCTGAGAATGGGTCGTTTACTCCAACTACCAGAAGCTTCCGCAAGATTTCCGAAACCATCGAAAATATCGCTGGGCTGTTGTATTGGCCAGGTGATCTCAATGAGCTTAGAATAATTGGAGAGAGTAGCTTAGAACAAGTCGAGACAGCCTCAAATCGAACGTCACGAATATCACTGTATATGAAGTATTCCGCACAATATTGCACAAATGGCATCAGTAACTGACTGGCCATGCCGCCTGCAACACAATAAAGACAATTTAATTTTCTGTAAAAAAAAAGCCTCCAATTCACCTTCAAAATCAAAATTTCCAAGTGTTCGCAAAGCGAGAACAACAGTAAAAACGTCATCAATCTGAGGAGGCGCGTTTGCAGACGGGTCCTTTGGAGCACCCGGATGTTGAAGTGGACGCTGCATCAAGATGAGACTGAGAATTTTCAGTAATCCATCCTGAATAGTTTTTCTCAACGTGGGAACCGCAACACATATTTCACGTAAAGCTGCAACAAGCGTAGGCCGCAGCTGACCGGAAAGAATCGCGTCGAGAATATCTTCCAGCTCGTCTTTCATGCTACCTCCAACTGACCTAAAAATTAAACATATCTGATTAAAGAGATCCATTTTTCGAGGAATAAACGAAAACACAAACCTGGCCAGCATGCATAAACACATATACGCAGCATCATCAGGCGGAGGGGGCTTCTTTTTAGAAGTTCCGTCTTTACTTCGCAGTGTTGTCCGGAGAAGCTCCATGATTTTTGGTAACTGAGGCTTGATACCATCTCCAAGCGCCATGGATAAATAACCGATGGTCAGAAAGGTCTGCTGTCGATCTCTTTTTAAATTTCCAAGAATATATGTAACCGAATCACTCAGATGTATTTTGCTGAATGTAAATGTGTGAAACGCAGCAAGTCGCGGTAAAAGTTGCAGAACAGCGGACTGAATCAACGGGCTCTTGGCTTTGTCACGCTGGATGAAAACATCCTGGCAGATCTTCAATAAAACAACAATCTAACGATAATTTATTACAAAATTTCGAACATCAACAACGGAACCTTTTCGATGTGAAATCCGATCAACTCTTTGCACGCGTGACTTTCATACAGCTTCCGGTCCGTACTTTCGGAAGCAGACAGTACGGTCATCATATCCGGTGGGTGATCCTTAGCGAAAACTACCCCGACAGTAGGTTTCTTTTTGGCTCGAGTAAATGCATTAGGACGACCTTCAGGAAAATCAAGTTTAAATAAACGAGACATTATCAGAAATTACGACAACATACCAATACTCGCTTCCGTTTCCATCAGATGGTTGAACATGTCTTCCGCTTCCGCTCTTGCACGTTCCGCATCCACATTCGAACATCTGAATAATTCACACAAGACCAAAAGTGCTCCATGAATTCTTTCCTCTTTTCCAGTTAGCTTCACACGGAGCTCCTCTTCAACTTTCTTGTGACACATCTCGTACCACGGTGGTTTCTGGAAATCTCTGGTTTCGCGCTGCGCTGTTACGATGATCGCCGACCGGATAGCTTCTGCTGCTTTCTCACGAATATATGATCGTGAGTCAAACACAGCGTAGAAGATGTTTTCGAAAAACTGCTGAACGTGTTGGAAGAAGAATGTTGGACAACTGTGACCGAATTCTTTCAAAACGCAAACAGCTGCATAACGCCGACTTTCCGTGTTGTTCCGATCCACCACAGACAACCATTCGAAGCATCTTTTTATTTCGTGTTCTACATATTCAGCGCTGTAAGTCCCGCTGACGAGCGCCAGTTTTCCGATGGCTTTGGATGTGAGTTCTGTGACAACAGGATCCGCTGAAGGAATTAATTCGCGGAGATAGACTTGGAAACGAGAGACACGTCCGAAAATGCTCCCAACATCCAGCTCGATAAGAGTAGCTGAAAATGCATTTGCAATCGTTGCAGCTGATTACACAAACGAGAAAATCTACAAACCTATTGCAAGTATAGCTCCTTTTCTTTCGTTGATATCCGAACTGCCAACCATATCCGAGAGATGCATTTGGAATTCATCAAGAAACTTCCAGGTCTCATCCCGACTAACTTCTTGCAACTCTGTAATCACGAGATTTTAATTTACGGCTATGCAGATAATGGCTGAAAAAGAAACCAACGAGATGTTAGGAATTCAGATTGGCTTACCATACTGAACGTATTTTCGCAGGTCTTTCGCAGCCTGCGTTCTGATCTCATCGCTGCGGCTTTTCAAGCCACCAACAAACTGGCTGATGGTTCCGGAATGCATTATGTTGTCGTATATTCACATTCCAGTTTTTGGTATCATGTCAATTCCAGAAAATGGGCACAACAGTCAACAGCTGATTGGAAAGGAACCACAACAAAACAGATTCTGTTTACCGACGAAATGATAGCATTTGTTCATTAGGGGGGAGCAAGTGGTCGACCCCTCAATTGAGTTCAAGTGGTCAGCCAACCTTTGCAAGTTTCAATTTCCGGTAACTCAAGTACTCAACTAACATCAACTCACAGCATCTAGCTCTTCAGCATCCTTTATACATTTATCAAACGAAAATTGATGGACATGTTTTTAAAAAGAAAAAAAGGCGCGCATGCCGGTGGATAAAAAATTACAAAAAGGCATACTTTATTTATCCGTATTCTTCGTCCCACTGCTTTTCCAAACCCAAAGCGCTTTGCGCAAGCGTACTGAGGTGAAAACGTTCATCAACAGGATTTCCGCTCTCAGATTCAGCATCCATGTCCTCGTCCATCTCAACTGGGGATAAAGAGTGACCATTTCCGTCAAGCGGCACACCGGCGTTCTCCAGGATTTCCGCTACCACATCTCTTGCACGTTTAACAGGAGGAAGGTAATCCTGGAGGAAAAAGAGGCTGGAAAAATGATTCCCGACGTAGGCGATGTCGTCGTAGCGGATAACATTGCTGCCCTTCCGCTGACAGTGTTGGTACGCTTCTTTTGCAAATTCCTGGATAAAACATTCCATCGCAACTGAAATAGCTCGGACTGAGGGGTGGCTGATCCTAACATCATGAGCGCCGGTCAAATAATGCATAATCCGCCGTATAGTTTTTGGAGGGAAGTGGATGGCTTCTGAAGCTTGGCTTGATTTTGCCGGTCGTTTTGGTTCAACAGGATATTCCGGTCGGGCATCCATTTCCGGTCGAATGACAAGCTGCGGTTTTAATGGTCCAGGAATACTTTTGGCAAATAATGAAATACTTTTAGGAAAACGAGCTCTTCCACTGGTCCGGCTTTTCACTGAATTCACAATTGATGTCGAAGTACCTGAAACAAGAAAAATCAGATAATAATCACCGAAAAGAGTTCGTTGCTAATCAGTGATACAATAATACTTTTCCAGAACAGCCGTCGAGAAATTAATTAAACTGCCGCGTTCTTGCTGGAAAATGATCTACTAAAAGATTTCAACTTGATTGCAAAGCGAAATAATCTGCGGTTCCAATTTCTGCTTAATTCCGACCGGAAAGACCCCAGTTTTAAAAACGCACAATTCCAAAAAAGTCGCAAATATAGAATTTCTCACTTTTTCGGTCAGCGTCTTCAAATGGATAGTTGATCACAAGTTTCGGCGGCAGCCCATCATCGAGATCATCAACCATTCCATCCAGCTTTTCATCGCTAAGCAAATTTAATGAACCACTTTCTGCCGGAACAACTGCCGATGATGACGAATCTTTGCCAAATTCCGACTTGCTCAAAAAGCCATCTGAGAGCAATTCCTCCTCGTCAGCACTTCCGTTTCCGTCATCATCTTCCGAATTTTCCGGTCCCGCTTCATCCGTTTCAGAACTGCTATCGTCGTCTACCAGATCAGCTTCATTCGAAACCAGATTACCAATCGCATCATTGTCGTTTCCAGACATTCCTGACTCCTGATCAACACTGATTTCGTGAAGATTATCAGGAGCAACTTCGTCGCCACTTGCATCCATTCCACACAAGCAGTCACAAGCGACCAATCGGATAACTTTTGGTGGAGAACAAACGATAAAATAAAACGATCGCTCAGAGACGTCAGATATGGCCAATCCAATTTACATGCGTGTATTCAGCCTGTGTTTTCCCAGTTCAAACACAGCTTTCAACCGAGATCAGCGACGGTGTCTGTTCACGGCCAGAAAGCAATCGAATTCGATTTGTCGACCGCGGAAGAAAGCAAGATCATGCGAAGTCGAATGAAAGAAATTGAAAAGCCACACAAACTTCGATGATTTTCGCTTTTCCCAACACGAGAACCGCTACGCTTCCAGACCGGCAAACACCCGCAACCGCTTCGCTTTACTTTGTGTTAGCCAGTTTTCCGGCTTCTCAAATAAGCCGCTCAAGGAGAACTAAACGAAAGTACCATCTTCGAAAACAAGTTCAGTTTAATGCATCGTGGACCTCAAGTCAAACAAGAAAGCGAATCTAGGCCGGATCAGTCAAAACAAAAATTCAACTCTTAACAGAGAAATCCAAACAAGAACAAAGGGCGCGACGCTACTGTAATGAAAGTGACATAAAACAAGTGAAGCTGAAACCAGGGTAATTCTACCAGGAGAATAACAGACAACAACAACGGTCTTAAATCTCAAATGTAATTCAAACGACGAGCGTTTCGCAAAGTTGCGTGAGCGCGAATTCCCGACGAGATTCTTTGCTGCAGATTCACATCCATCGGTGGTGGCGGTCCAGCCGCTCCACCACGTCCGCGACCTCCTCTTCCACGAGGTCCTCCACGAGCGCCTCCACGCGCACCGCCTCGTCCACCACGTCCTCCACCAACGCTCCCATAACCAGCGCTGTAAAACTAAATTATTTCACACAAAAACATGAAAGCAAAACTCCACGTAAACGAAATTCCACGCAAAATCAAAATAACAAATTTAGCTAAATTCTTCCATAAAACACATACTCTCGCATGATTCCATCCGCGATAATCGCACATCGAGCAGCGGCCAGATTCGCATAGTACAAAGGAGCCGGAATCGACACTCCCATGGTGCATCGCTGATAGATGTAACACAAACTCAATGTCAAGGCCTGAACATCATCAGCGCTCGTTTCCAGATCGTCATTCTGCAGAATGTGATAACGAATCGGACGAGAAGTTCCCTGAAAAAAAAACGGCGCCAAAATATAAAATTCAAACGTTGCACGAAATAATTCCTTAAACACACCAGAGCTCCTCGATGAGAAGCTAAGTAGAAATCGTCGCCGAATGGATCCACAATATCCGTATCCACCACCAAACCAGCTGGAATATTCTCGCGCTGGTAAGCTGGCTCGCCCATAGGGTTCCTGATTGGAGCGCGGAAAAAGCGAGTCCGGTGCATCTTGTTGACCACCACAAAGACAAGATCAGTTTTGGCATTCAGCTCCTCGAAGGCACGACGGATACATTTCAAATCATTTTCTTGAAGCTGAAAAACATAATCGATCAAAATCAATGACGGAAATTTTCAAAATGATGAAATTCGTCAACTTTACCTCCGCTTCATGGGTGCGCGTGACACCATCGCTGAAAAAAAGAAAATGCTAATCGAAACATCAGATAAAAATGCTCAAAAATTAAAAAACCGTCAACTCTCACCGGATGTGATTCAGAATCCCAAATTCTTCAATACAAAAACTCACCGATAAACAATCAATACGTCCGGGAACTGGTTTGTGTTCTTCTTATATGCTTCAAGCATAATCTTGATGTTCTTCGTAATATTTGTCAGGATCGCTTCGTGAGATCCTGTGTAAAAGCAGATCATGAAAAGCAATTCCTTTAAATCGAATTTTTAAATTTTCGAAATTTTAATTTCTCACCTGTGACCTGAACTTCCGTAATCCAATTCTTGAAAGAATCGTCGACGCTTCCAACGAAAGCCGCATAAGACGGCTTGGTTTCCGCACTCTTCGTTCGTCCATGACTCAACGAGATGCCCAAAACCATGAAGAACCGATTCAACATAGCGAGACGACCCAGATGGCCCTCAGTCAACACGTTGTTGATTCCTAGCGAGAAATATTCAAAAACAAAAAAAATCCAAACAAATGAAGACTCATACCACCATTCTTGACATTGACCTTGTACAAGATGTTGTCAATACATCCACGCGGATTTTTCTGGATGGTCTGATTCAGAAGACCTTGGCTGGGAATACCATGGACGTGATCCATGGCCATCTTGAAGTCCGAGTATTGACTGTCCATTCCTCCGTCAAAAACTGCGAAGACCATCGCCGGATTGTATTTCTGAACGACCCTTTCGAACTGCTTGCCGAAGGACTCTTCTCTGGCCGACCGGAAGTTTTCGACCTGGGCCATGGCACCGATTCTTATACCTCGTCGTCCGGCTTCCTTGCAAAGGTCCTGGAAAAAATTACGAACCAAGCTGTCTCCGATGCATGGTTGGTCGTGATTTCGTCCAGGAAGAAGGACCACGACAAAGGTACCGACTGTAATAAGAGAAATGTTTGTTTAAATCTCACAACTGAACTGCAAAACAGGCATACTAGCAGGGGCCTCGTGGAACAAATGCTGTGGTCCCATATTCCAAGTGCCGGTGACAGGCTTCACGGCGACCTACAAAAACAAAGTGAATTCTTGCAAAAAGCATAAATGTGAATAAAAAATACATGATCACAGAATCGCAGATACGAAATTCAAATACGATCACAAAAAGAAAAAACAATTCACCAACCTCGTTGTTATCCCGATCGCGATAGGCGATTTCTGGGAGCTGAAGCTGTCGAGCCACAAGCGGAATGAATTCAGAGGCGATTTCCATCCCGACTGCTCGCAGAAGTGGATGATTTCTAACGCCGGTAATTTTCATAAAATCCGCAATTGTAGAGATTCGGACATCCGGTGTGGCGCTGACAACTCGAATGAACTGCGCCTGAATAAAAACTATATTGAACTCGACTTCCGGTAAGAGCAAAAACAAATATACAGTACCTGTTCTTGTTTAGTCAAAGGCTTCAAGTAGCGCTGACCGGGTTGCAGAAAACAAAATTCAACTGGAACTTTGAAAATAACTCCACCCAACATGATCTCAGCGATCAGCAGATTTGGATAATGGCAAGGATGTCCTCCCGCACGGTAAGTGTCAGCAACTGTTGGTGGAGCAACTCCATCGACGAACGCTTCGCTCGCCGCATACTTTTTGAAACCTTTAATGATTCCGTCGCTTTGAGTCTCACCGTCAGGAGTCATGAACTCCACAAGACGACCTCGGAAGATGGGATTGAGATTCATGTGCTCCATATCCCGAAGTTTGGCATCTTTTGGAGCGTTCTGGAAATCCAAGACACGGAAAATCAACCGATGGAGATGCTCGTCTTTGAAGAACACCGAGTGCGTCAAGTCCGCATTCAGAACCAGTCCAGCACGAGCAACTCGGAAAGCAGCGGTGAATCCTGGCCTGCAAAAACCATCCAAGTCAAAAAATAGCTTACAATACTGAATTAGAAACAAAATAAACTCTTTAACAGCAGCAGTTCTTAGCAAAACGATTCGAACATTATCAATATTTTTATTAGAGAGACTGAACTCCTTCTGCTCCAAAACTTACCAAATCGCGCGCCACTGGCCGACATCATTTCTGAAGAACTGGGAGTTAATGTTGGCATATACTTTGTCGCCCATAGAAACGACTGTGGAATTCGGGTTCGACTGCCGAGCGAAGGTGGTATCTTGGAGAGCTTCCCGCAGAAGAAGATTCAAAGCTTGGATCCGAGCAATAGTTCCACGGACTTCATCAGCGCTTGGACGGGGTGTTGGCATGAAATCGTGGGCTTCCAGACGCAATTCTAAATAAAACAAACATCCATCGAATGCCGAATTTGAGGAGAATATTCTATTAACTACGAGAACACATACCTTTTGTATAGGTCATCCTGACCATGTAGTTTCTGGTGGCAAAAGTCCCATCGGCGCGACGGATCTGCTCAGGTAAGACTTCCTGGATAGTCTCTTTGATTCTCATTCCCGGCATGTTGGTGTTTACAAATACAAGGGTTTTCTCGTCGTCGTACGCATAGAGAAGTTCCGGAATATTGTATCGTCTCTTTAAAATATCGACCAAAGCTGTGACCAGCAAGCGATTTTCATCCTTCCGGATCTTGTGGTCGTCCGGCGCGTTTTCCAGAATGACTACCAGATCCATGAAATACAAGGTAGTTGGAACCGCTGTAAGGACAAACGAGATTCAGAATTCACATAACAAAAAGAAACTTGATATAAAGCGAGGAAGGCTGAAGCAACCGGAAGTGAAGAAAATCAAATTCTTACGTGGCGTCACGTGAAACGCGTTTACGATGACCGGATATTCCGTTCCTTCGTTGCCTATTCCTCGACGCTGCTGATAATTCAACATGAAAGCTGGGTCCGTTGACTGCGAACCCTCGCCAGCCAGCTGTTCAGCTGGGAACCCCTGATGGCTGAAACAAAACAAAATCGTCAGATCGGAATCCCAAGAGCAGGAAATTTGCTGAATGAAACTGTTTCAAAAATGCCTGTCACATACAGCTACATTCAATTCAACCTAAAGACGACGGAAAACGAAAGATGAACAGTCCACTACTTCCGGGTTTCACAAGAAAGACCACGAGGATTTTCAATTTCCTGGCTTCCGCGCACGCCATGTAGCATAAATATTCAGGTAAAAAACATACTGTATCCTCGACATATTCCCAGAGACAAAATTGGACCAAAACAACACAGTTTAAAAACAAAAAACGAAAGATATCTGGAGGCACAGGAAGTTCAGCGTAGCTCAGCACTCACCTCATTGCCGAGGAAGACATTTGCAAAATCAAGATTGGCCGCACAAAAAACAGAGCAAAGCAAAGCAATGCGAGGTTAGGAAGAGAAACAGCAGGAGTGAAATCTTTCTGGAGGACGTTGCTGAAATCGCACGCGAGTGAGCTGCTTCGAGATGAAAATCTTGTCCCGTTCAATTCCCCTGTTGAGTTTCCATTGTACACAATTCCATTAAGCCGGCAGTTGTAACTGGTTGGCCACTGAACACGGTATCTTACTATCTTGTATCTTCCATTCCCGTGCATTTCATCAGAGCCAGACTCCATTCGAAATGGAGTTGTTGGACCGTCCAAGTGGAAGCTGGAAATGACGTAATTTTCTCTTTCTCTGGTCGATGGCCGCGTGTCAACTCACCTTCACCGTTGACCTTCATTCCCTCAATGGTCGCCATTTGCATTTACTAGTACAGTACGATCAAAGACGACTATTTCCGCCCACCCCAATATATGGAAAATGACTTCCATTGCCGCCCGCTGGGCAAAGTGG
>JAQIWT010000650.1:0-16755 GCA_034696485.1 Isohypsibius dastychi
ATTTTTCCGTCGGTCCCCCCCCCCCCCCCCCTCGTCATAAGATCACGACGCTCCGCCGCATTTGATGATTACTGGAAGCTCCACATGGACTTGCGTGAGTACTTGTTTGCTCGTAACATTAATTTGCTAAATCACGGTACTAAATTACAATAATAAATAAAGAGCAGCCACCGCCATTCTCGATATTACTTTAACTAACAATACCCATAATACGGAATGTAAGAATGAAAATTAGACGCACAAACAACCAGGCAGCAATCAACAACGAACAAGATGGCAAGAGGAAATGGAACTGGAATATGGCGCAAAACGAAACGGAATAGGTAGCGAAACAATATACTTAATGATAACAATTACAAATCTGACTCACTAGCAACTGTAGTAGCCCTTCGTCGTTTAGTTCCCTGAACTCCAGAGCTTGTAGCCACCGGGTATGCCATGCTGGAATCAAAAATGTTATCATCCACTTCCGACTCTTCCGGTTCGCCATGCACAAATGTATCTCCATCGTACATCCGGAAAAGGGAAATTCCGTTCAAGACTTCCAACGTAAACTGGTAGATGCCGTCGACAAGCTGATAAGAATACTGGCAAGCTTTCGGTACCGGATGCCAGAATTTATTCAGGCATTTAGCTACCCGCCAGCATTTTCCTTCATCAGGAATAACCTCGAATCGGAACTTTGTAGCTTCATCGTCCAAAGATCCGTTGTTCATGCCCGATTGAATGTATTCGACGTTTTCCCGCGTGAATTTTCCAGTCCAATCCTTTGCGGGACCGAAAATTCCTGATGCTGGCTGATCTTCCGTTTGGCGGTCTTTCTTCATACGGAACGTAAATATTTGATCCTGCATCCCTTGCGGCGTTAACGACCAGAACTCCGCTAGAGCAGAAATTTCGGCACAGGTCATACGTTCGGTTGTTGATGATGTCATTATCCGTGGCGGGTTTTTCATCTCCAAGTGCCAAGAAACGTCATGGCGATAAATGCGCTCGATTCCCCCTGTTCGGCCATTGTAGATGCCAGCAAGCACAGCTCCAGACGGTCCCAACTAAGGGAAGACGGATTATTTAAAAACCATTATATTTCACATAATAAGAAACAAACTACAGTTGTTCTGAAATTGCTTTATAACAAATATTCAGTTCAAGCTCATTTATGTGAAAAATAAAAAAAATGTAATAAAATGATACAACAACAATAACATTGCGAACTCACCAGCAAAATCATTCCGCCGGAATGAAGTATCCATTGATCAGCTCCGTTGTTCTCGTCGAACGACAAGTCGTGCGGATCACAGACTTCCTCGATCACAACCATAGTGTTCAATTCAGGTCCATTTTCAATCGCTTCAGCGGTAAAACGCAATCGGTAATATACATGTCTGATCATTTTTCCCGGAAATCCTACAGAAAATAGCCGTGGCTGGAAAGCATCTGCAAGGAGAATTTAGCCAAGTGAATATGACTTCCGGTTGATATTGCATGCAATCACTGAATTACTTTTAGCTTCCATCTGCTGACTGTGCGGCGGTATAGTAGTCAGATATTTCTGCTCAATGACCAGTTTTTCCTCGGTTTCGATTGACGACAAGTGGAAAGGCTGCCAAAGATTCAAATCCGGACGTTTCCCCGGTGTCAAGTGCCAGATGTAGGTGCAATCCACTCGTCCAAACAGTGCTTTTTTGAATCGATTATTTGAAGTCACCTGGAAACCAAACAATATACCAGGTCCTTCATCAACGTTATTATTAATTTACCATAAACTCCAAGCAGCCCTGTGCGTGAATACACGCAGTATTTAATGTTCGGAGAACCCGAAATACCGCTCCGCAATTCTCAACAACAACATAACTCCCGATTGGAACTGATCGCAGATCATCCATTCCATCTCCAATCTCAACGGTCTTTCCGGAAGAAGGCTTGGCTGACAGAGTATAATACTTGAATTCTCCCGGAATCTGATTCAAATGACGACTACGGAGATAACCCTGGGTGAATTGTTCCTCGCTGTATATAACCGCTGCCATCCATGTCCCGTCCATATCATCGTCCTTGCCAAATGGATGCATTCTTTTGAGAGAGGAGCTCCGGTTCCCTGTTAACGCAGAAATCCAGGAACCACTAGAGTAAACTACCAAGTCCGTCGAATTTCTCACTGAAATCAAAAATGCATTTGATTGATTTGTATTTGATTGGTGAATTTAAGTTATCTCACATTTCTTTCGATTGATTGATTGATTTTGTTTGGTTGAACACAAAACTCTTCAAGGGGAGTCTTCTGACGGTTTAATCCAGAGATATCCTGTTTGTGTTGTGAGCGAAGTAACTACGATGGAACAAAGTTTGAATAATTTCCCATGTGCCGCATGTCCAGAAAATGGTAGGCTTCTGGATTTTATCCGGATGCACTATGGTCAAACGAAGATATTGGAAAATGGATGTGTCCATTCTGATCTACAAGTCCTCTCCCAAGCCACTGGCCAAATAACATCTGAAAACATACAGAGCATTAGACTAACTTGTGATGTTCGTGGAATTCTGGAATATTTCTTTTACGAGGAGACGTTTGGTCATGATCGTAGGTGCCTTTATTCTGTAATTGTGTAACGATAACAAAACTAAATTTTATTCAGCATTAATGCGTATAGCATGTCATTGGAACCGTCCTTTGGTGGATTACCTGCTCCGAGAAGCCAAACTGTCTGCGGGTGAAACCAGCCGACTTATGTTTGTAGAAGCGGCTAAGAACATTGCGGCAATGGACTTCCGGCTTGTTGCGGGACGGATTGAAACGGATCTGCCTAATTACAACTCTGTTATTGGAGTTTTTGTGGAATGGTTCTTGGATCCCGGGATGCTCCAGGCGCTCGATGGTGACTAAAACATGTGCAAAGTTACAGACAATGAGGAATAATCATTTTGTTTCAGAAAATGTCACCAACTTTCTGCGAAAACCAGAGGGGATGCTCAAAACTAGATTAACAATGCAAAATCACGAAGGTAATATTTTTTTTGTTATGAAAAAAATACAAAAGAAAATATATAGTTCTGGCAGCCACTGCAAAGATTAAAAAAAACCGAAAACCGTAATTATTAAGCGAGGTGGGGGAGGGGGGGGGATTTTAGCTGTGGAGTTAGAAGAAGACACCTTACCATTATATGTGTTACCTTACCCTTACCAGTATTGCACTTCTCACATTCTTCCCGGATCTTCATTGGGTTTTGGCATTTCCGGTAAACCAGGTTTCCGGATTTTTCTCATTCAGAAGTCAGCAGGAATCGTTTCCGCATTGTTTGTTTTGTGATCTGTAATCAATCAATTTAATTATGAATCATCAACCAGCTCGTGAGTAAAGTTTTGTCCAGAAAAAAACTTCTAAAATCGCTCGATTTTTTTCTATTATTTGTCGTTATTTTTGCAGAGTCCTCGAAGGTAGAAATAGCAAACGAAGGGAACGGCCTTCTGATTGCATACTTAACCAGGGAGGCTGGAGCCAGACACAGAGCAAGTGGAGGATCAGCTGAGGAACTTCGGAAAGTTGTGGATCGCATCTCTTCTTTAAAATGGCTGATGACGTATGAAAATTTCGGAGCTCTGAGCGATATCCCACCGTGGATCGGGACTTTCATTGGATGGTTCTTCCGTAATCGCGATGCTGTCCAAACAGGTTTGTTTATTGTTTTGGAAGTCGCCGGAAGTGGTTAAAATTGCTTGTTTGTTGACAGGTGATTATGAGATCCGTTGTTTCAATTATCGAAATGCTGGCTTGGTTGAGCGGTTGCTTCAATTGGCTCGATACAACGAGGGTGAAGAACTTGGCATCGGGCTTCGAATGGCTGCGCGTGATATAGCCGCTTCCGTTGTCGAGATCAGCAGTTACAACATGCTTTCTCTACGATCCGTGGACGTTGCGATCAGCAGGATCATTCAGGAATTCAAAGACGAGCAGAAACCAACGCAAGGTTTGTATGGAATTCCATTTTTAAGTGCTTATCCTTGTTCTAATCAGCGCTTACAACTTAGTTGCTGTGGACCGCGAACAAGATGTTGCCGTCAATGTTACTCCGCCGAAGCCGAATGTCTTGTCGACTGATCGCACTTATAAAGTGGATTGTCCAGGAAATGAAAAGATCGTAGATGGATTATTAAAGGAAGCAATTCGACGCGAACAGCTGCCAAGAGGACCAACACATGGAAAGCCGGATTATTTCATCGGGCAGCTACGCAGAGCTGCTTGGAGCATCGCTCAAGTTGGTAGTGAAATTCAGGATGGAATTGAAGCTGCAAAACATCTCACTGGCGTTGGTCCAGTTATTGGAGGTATGATCAATAATCTCCTCGGAAAAAGGAAAGATCGTTGCTTTAGTGTTGAAGAAACTCAGCCAGTGCGGGGAAGGTCTTCGGTGCCAGGTGCAAAGCCTAAAGAGGTTAAGCGTGCTGAAGAAATTTTCACTTCTGATGAGGAGTAACTTTCTGTTCACTGAGATGCTTACCTCGGTTTTTCTACTTCGTTGTGGATAAAATACTTTAATGTGTGGTATGCGTGATATAATCAAAACAATTAGCAAAGCGGATTATCATGGTTCTTGAAATAGTACCCGACTGCAAGCTTCCGTGGAAACAAAAGCGTACGGAGATATTGTGATTAAGAACCACTGTTGTGGTTTACGTATGAATGGGACATTGAGTGCGGAATGTGTTGAGGCGGGGGGGGGGGGGGGGGGGGGGGGGTACCTGAATAAATGTTACTACGCCAGACGACGACTTTTCTCACCAGGGCCTATCCAGGGTTTTTGCAGGCCACTACGGCGTGAGATGCTACCAGGGCTTCTGCGAAGGTTATTGCACACCAGGCATGGATCGGAATTTCCCCGCTCCACTTCTTGGCATATAAAAGTGCGAAGTGTTTTTGCAGTGTCTGTCAGTCTCCCGCAATTTCGCCACATTATTTCAGTGAACTTCTTTGATCTCTTATTTTGTCCAGTAGTTCAATTGCTCTTGAAATTCCTGTCAGCTTTGCCTGTAGCAGTTTCTGAGTCAGGATGCAGAACTTCACACTCATCAAAACCCCC
The DNA here is from genome assembly GCA_034696485.1 of Isohypsibius dastychi. NCBI lineage: Eukaryota > Metazoa > Tardigrada > Eutardigrada > Parachela > Isohypsibiidae > Isohypsibius > Isohypsibius dastychi. Next base: position 5,077 of record JAQIWT010000650.1, read on the forward strand.
TCTGCTCGTCACTTCAAATGTGATTCTTCGCATGAGCTGTCTTGGGATGCGGAAGTAGACCCTGCACACCTCCAATTGGAAGGACGGAAACTGATTCTATCTTATTTGCCTCCAGACGTGACCTCTGAAGAGCTTGGAGTACTCGGAGGGATGTTTGGCACTGTCGTAGAGTCCAGGCTTGTCGTCGATCCAAATGGTGAGAGCATGAAAGCGGAAGTTGTGGCAATGATTATTTTGTGTGTTTTCTGCTCCGTTTGATTTTGCCAACTTGTAATTCGTAAAACTGTACAGGCGTGAGCTGCGGATATGCGTTTTTGGAATTCCAGACATCTCCTATGGCCAAGAACGCGATTTCCGGACTTGACGCACTTCCGCTTCGTGGAAAATTCCTTCGAGTGAAATATGCCATGACCCAATTAGGAAATGAATTCCATCATCGATCCCAGCTTCACATATCAAAGTAAGAATGATTTTGGAGGATTTTCTCAGGCAGTGATGTTCGAGATTTTGTTCAGATCTCTTAATGTGGGTGTTTTGCGTTTTTGAAGAATTCCGATCGAATGGACCCTGGAGGATTTGGCTGACCGAATGACCGGATTTGGACAACTTTCCAGCGTAAAACTTCTGATGAAAGGAGGTAGGTTTGTTTGTTCCGGGAATTCATTTAGAACATGACAAATTTAATTTCGCTCTTGACCTTTGAATTTTGTTTTCGTTTGTTTCTGTTCGGATTGACCTTTATATTTCATCATAATTTTTTGCGTGCCTTCGCTTGAAACGGAAGTGCATTTTAGATCGGACAAATCCCGTTCGATTAGCTAAATGTGTGTTTTTGTAGGTCGTTCGACCGGAACTGGCTTCGTTCGTTTCCTGCGACATGCTGACGCGAATGCCGCTTTGGAACATCTGCGACAGGCAGCCATCACTGATCCCCATGCTATTTCGCCATCGTGGACTCATCATGTGGCAAAGCGGCAAACATTGTATGTTGGTAACATCTCTTCTGGAATAACAAGGGACTGTTTGCGAGACCTATTTCATCCATACGGCATCGTCTTGAGTACTGCCGTGAGTTATTTGTTTGTTTATCACGTTTTATGAGCGCTAATTTATTGGTGTTGTTTTGGAAAGGTCATCCGGGTCGGAAGCACGCAAGGAGGAGGCTATGGGTTTGTTGACATGGCCAGAAAAACTGATGTAAGTTGCTTGTGTGCTTTCGAACACAGAACACAAACTGTACAAATTCATTATAGGCAAACCGGGCTCGGAATGAATTACATCGAAGTGTGCAAGGAGGAACGACGATCACCGTTTCTCTCAAGGATTGATCACTTCCGGCGGATGAAGTAATCTAACGCATTCTCACTATCTGCGATACTGTTTTTCTTCTCGGTTTTAACTACTCCCTGACTTTTTCTGTTGTTTTGGGTGCACTTTTATTCTGCAAATTTTTACAAAGATTTGATATTCAAGCTGGAATGTATATTTTGACGCATTTGTAGGCATTGTTGATATTTTTAAGCAGCTTTTTCTGCTCTTGAATTGAATAAAAAGATTCGTTTGATCAGATATGTTTTCGGCTTTTCGACTGATCAAACACCACTGAAAACCATTTCGGAATAACGCAAACGACAGAAACACGAGATTATCGAACATTGTTGTTGTTGTCTGGCTGGGTAGCGTCAGTTTGAACCCCTTACTATTGGGGTTACTCTCCAGAACCCCTCCCTCTCTTTCCTAGACCCCTACATCATTTTTCGGTTTTGCGTTCCACATGCTCGATCGGCTCTATCTTTTTCGGTGTGTTTGTTTCTTGATAAGATATGAACCGGAGTTTAAACTGGTTCCTGCCCAGCATTTACGGCGATTTTTATCTGAAACAACATGGAGCCAACACGGAATGTCTCAGTGGCTGCGGATGATATGGACGTGGTGGCGGTAGATCAGCAGAATTGCAACCAAAATATTCGTCAAGCGCTCTTCGCTCATGAAGCTCTTCCTTTGCATGCAGAAGGAGCTGCCTTGATGACCAGAATCATGACAGCTTATTCTGCCAGATTTGCCAACGCAATTCAAGAGGGGCTTAACGCGCTGGAACACATTGGACTAAAGTGGGGGCCAGTCACTCCGACGTTGATAGCTTTGGTTGTTTTCGCTGATAAAGAGGTACGGTGGTTCTTTTGATCACATCTATTATGTATGCGCAAGTTGACAGTTTTACAGTTGCGAGCTATTCCGCCTGGTGAACTATTCAGCGGAGCTTCCAGAATTTCCGAAGGGACTCTGAGTCAATACAAATGGGCGCTCGAGAAATATAGAGCTTTTCTTCAAGACGCGGCGAAAGATCGGTCGGACACGGCTTCGGACTCTGATATAACCACAAACTCTGGCCCACCAACTTCTATCTCAGTTCACCATTCAAGTGACGTAGATCTGCTGGGAGGAATTCAAGAACATGAGCTGGTTATCAGTGAAGAATCCGAGGAATCCGAACCGGAAATGGACGTTGTGCAGTTAAATTTCGATGATTCCGACGACAAAGAAAATATCGCACACCTGAATCGTGATTCACCAGAAGTCTGACTCTGTGTTATGATGATTAAGTATTTTTAGGACAGATTGTGATTCACTTCCGATCAGTTTTCTCATCCTTCTTCTTTTTTTCGCCATGTCGGTCATGATGTTATCAAGGTGCCATTCAATTGCATAAAATGATTCGCAGACCCCGTGAAGTTTCTACTAATCGCACATCATTGAAAACCATTTTGGAAAAAAGCGTACAACCGAAACACGAGATTCTCTTACTGAGAAAAGTTGCTTGTTCAAACACTGGAATGGCAAGTGTATAATTCGATTCGCATTGTGAGCCTCGGCAGGATTAGACATATAGTTATAAATATCCGTAGTTTGGATGGAGTTTTCCGGTGCGATTCGTACGGGATTCCACGCGAAATTCTGACGAACAACATTCCGTACCCGTCCAATGACGAACAGCCTTTTCCTTCCATTTAGTTCAATAGCTTCAATGATGCCATGGACTTCGATAACAATTACCGGTGTTTTTGTTTCCCAATATGCGTTGCAAATCGGATTTTTGAAGTGCTCTTGATCATAATTGAGAGAGTCCACCCGTATCCCGGTTGAAGTATATGCGTTCCGGTAAAAGCGTACATTTTGGTACAAGGCTTCCGTAAAATTTGTAACGGCGTACATTCTGATATCATTGGCAACAGGAGCAATAGAAATTGGGAAAGCATATCCTCGCAGTGTAATTCCCCTCACACGTGCTCTTTGAATCATGAGCTGTTTTGCGGCTTGCTTGAATAACATCTTGTTAGTTAACACCACATCCACCCGATGAGGTCCCGTAGTGATCAAGCTTAGCTCTCGGAATACATCCTCGTGTCCAAAATTCGCAAAATTCATTAACGGTCCATAATTGTCATAGCATTTCGGAAGATGCAGCATTTGATGGAAATTATAAGTCATATAGTTTTTGCCGAAATAATCAGTTGCAAGCCACATGAACTCCTGAATCAGTCTCGATGCTAATTCAGCCCTTCGATGAATGCAGTAAACTGGTCCATTTTCGGTTGTGGGGTCATATGAATCGGCTGCCAAGATAGTGAAGAACCCGTACAGAGATCTGAGAAGGTGTCGTATTGCAGGATCCATCGATTTGTTAACAACATGATTCTCTTCACACAGTACGTGCAAATGGTAGATAATAAAATGCATACATTCAGTCGCCTTCCAGTCGGAAGAATAACGCACGCCAGCCCGTGGGCGCCTGTAATTTGAAATTGAATATTTATCGAATTCCGAACAAATGCGTTAATACCGATGCGTATCCGAAGTGTAGAGTACGTCGTTTAATAATGGATCAAAAACGTTAGCGTCGAGAATATACATCCTCCTGTCATGTTGCCCCAGAGTTTTGCGGATTTCTGCATACGGAAACTCTTTTAGCTGAGTGCAGAACAAGATATTTAATAGCTGTTTCACGACGCCGATGAAAATATGCATTGGATCGTGAGGGCATCCCTTGATTATATCAAAATGTTCCGAACCTTGAGAATAAAGAAAAAGAAAATGAGCGCCACGGGATCCCCCTCCCACGGGGGATGGACAAATTATTAACATTAACTCACCAAGTACGAGCAGCCGGCTAGCTCTTCGAATACCGTAGAAACCTGTCGACAGTACTTGTGTTCGCTCATCCTCGTCCCCATTCTCCAACAACTCTCGTCTTTGATTTATAAATTCTCTCGTTTGGGCATCAGTCCGATCTTCAGCAAAAATGTTTTGAAAAGGATAAACTGTCGTCGAGCCTTTTCCCTGAACACCACATGTTAAACAACTCGTGCAGCCATATTGTCGATGATTATGAGCGTTAAACCCCATCCCATCACTCCTGGCCGGAACATCAGCACTTAACATTCGCAGGAAAACTCCGCGCCGAACAGCATTTATAATAAAGGGTCCACGGTTCATCTCCTGAATTTGTTGAATAAAAATACGATTTAATACATCAGCCGGCGCTTTCTTCCACCCCAAACACAAGGCGCCGATGAAACTATGCGTATGACGCAGTTTCATTGGCAGGTTGTTTATGACGATATTGGTGATCCATAGTTGCTTCAGCCTTGAATTATTATGAGCCGGCGCACCGTCAAAAAAAACCGCCAAAGAAATATCACCATCAACGAAGCGTCCACTCTGCCAAGCATTACCGTGTCGTATATCCAACTTTCCGGCGGGGATTTCTGAATCAAAATAGGGGGCAACTGACGCATTCTCGAGAATGCAACGAAGATTAGTTTCCAAATCGAAGACGAAGAAATTTTGCCGGAAATGTTCTTTTTCCGTATCAGATATTTCAGGATCAGCAACACATTGACCGCATTCAGTCCTTTCCGTTTCTCCAGCGGCACCAAGGTAGTGATCGTGTTTCGCACAGAAATAGTGCTCAGTCCGTGAGTCGGTGTCGATATTAACTATCTTCTTCAAGGAATGAAAGGACGATGGGAATAAATGTCCAAAAGGCAATATCCGATCCAGAAATTTCAACAGATGATCGATAACGACGTTAGCTAGATTGAATGACGTGATGAAGCTCAATAAATCAGAAAGCGCTGCTCTGAATCCAATCCCGGCGTTATAATACAAGGGCTCAAATATATCATCATCTTCTTCCGCCACGAGTTCTTCTGCATCTCCAGGTACGTAATGAAAGTTCAGTTCTTCCGGCAATTCCTCAACACGATTGTCATCAACGTGATTGATTATCCCGTTTCCAACAGCCTCATTTTGAACAAGCCCCAAGTTCGCTCCATCTACAAACGGAAATTTAAAGTACATGTCGATGAACACATGTATATACAAACCTCCTTGAATCAGAACAGTTCTTCTGGCTCGCCGCATGCGACTGTTGATACCCTCTCTGCTCAATAAAGAAGACGGAATTTTCGGCATTCTTGGCAACAAACAAAAGTGATCCGAAAGACAGCCAAAGTGATCAAAAACCGAAAGTTATCAAAAACCACAACAGACAACCAGAAACCATAACAAACGGTAACAGTGACCACTTTGGTAAGGTAACGACGTTACCTTACCAAATTTCCAAACAACGCACTCCTGTTGCTAATGCCTGGTATGGTGTCACTGCACTTCACATTATTCATTTTGCCACGTTGCGTTTCTTTCCGTTCCTGATCTCTCTTGTCCTTTTTTCAATTTCTGACATGGAATCTCACTCCTCTTCTCCCTTCCGAACTCCGAGTCTTAATGATATACCCCGATCATCATCCCGAAGAAGTGATCGGTCAACATCATCGCAAGTTAAGAATGCCCCATCTCTCGTGGACTACGAAGATGACGAAATCTGCCATGCAGCCATCAAGAAATTCCATTTGGCAGCAAAACGTGCGTTTCAACTTCTTGAACGATACATTAAAATATGTCTCGATCATAACGTAATATCTTTCCAGATGTTATCGTCATTCAAGCAGACGACAAAGGTGCTACGACATTGGACTTCCGGAAGACCCGATCGTATACAAAGTTCAAATTTGATATGACGAAAAACAACAGAAGACCACAGATGGATAGACTACTCGTTGGTGATTATGTTAGGAAGGACTGGATCATTGGGAAGTAAGAAATATACGAGAGATATATGACTCAGTGAAAAGAATTCTTTGTTACATTTCTCCAGGAAAGCTTCATCGTTCGAACACACTGTAATGGCGATTTTTGAAGCTGAAGAGATCTCCAAAGCCGATGATATGGTGAAACGTTTCAACACAGAACGATTCAAAGCTATCAGCGTCAAAGTACAACTTCCTTGACTTTTCTGCAGTTATAAATCCATTATGTTTGTGGGTTTGTTTCTCTGTTTAGGTTGCGAGCCGGAAGTCGGAAAGTGTTGAGCGCGCAATGAACAATGCTTCAAATTCGCAGACTAACCAGGATCAGTCGACTCATGTCCAGTCCAACGAAACCATCAGTTCTGAGCCAGTTTCCGCAATTCCACCACAAAAACTCACCAATCAAGTCGGCGGCATTGAACGACGGCATTCTGGAAGTATGAGCCATTTCTTTAAAGTTGTTAATCGATGTCATAAAAATTCTGTATTTTTCAGTCTGGCAACCCCAATTAGCTACTGGCAATCCGGAAGTGCCACTGAATGGCGAGATCCAACCCTGTGGGTCTGACAAGACCAAGCACAACCGTAGTGCCGCAGGAAATCACAAAAAACTTGGTGCTTTCCAACCTCCCCGAACGATCTCTGAGTTTAACAGTAAGCGATTAAATTTAATTGATGGATTAAAATTTTGAAGCTCATCATTTTGTTACACTCCAATTCAAAAAGATTTTGTTTGAGCGCTTTAATGAGATCTTTGAATTAGGAACCAATTCTGGTGCAGCAGCGGATCCAGCTGACAACGGTCTAAATGAATCAGAAGTCCCGATCACCGACGGAGGTAATCGAAATCCAGGGTCCCCTATCCCATTCGCTGCATTTGCTGCATTTTCCGGTATATTTACATTTTATTCTGCATTCGAAATTTCTAGATTAATGTTCTAAGAAATGAGTAATTGGTTTCTCACAGGGACACCTTCCGATGGACCTTCAACTTCACGTGGATTCGGTGCTGATGTGACAACGGAGGCCCCGTTTTCTGGCACATGCTCTCACGAGGGAAATGGAAGTCGGTCAGATGGTAAGGAAATGTGTAGTATTGCTTCAAATTTAATTTTCATTTTTCAATTTTTAACCAGGTAATAAGAAAGATCACGTGACCGGAAGTAAGAGTATTTGTTTAGATATCATTTCGTATAATTAAAGTCCGATTTGATCATAGGTCAGACCAAGCAAACCGGAAATGTTCCTAAACCTGATGGTGGGTTTTTTTAATCCACCGACTGTAATCAAAATAAATGTTAAAACCTTTTCAGATACTGTTATTCGACCGCAACCACTCGAGAAACGTTCCGTGCGCACCGACGAGGCATCGAAGAAAACATCTCTTCGAGGTATTTGTAAATTATTTGTCATTTGTAGCTTCCAATCATCAGAAAGCTTCTCCTTAGGAAACCTCAGACGCACTGATCTTTACTGGACGCGAGAAACACCAAAATCAATTCAGCTCGTCGAACATTTGAACGTTTGGATTTCCGAAGATCGTCTGGATGTGTTGGTCAATCAATTCGGTCCGAAGAAAACCAAGGGGAAACCGGAAAACCAGATTTGGAAATTCGTGTACCAGCTGTTCCTACACATGGTCGGAGGAAAACAAGCTCTGATCAAATACAAACAGATGGGGAAGAATATCGGATCAGTTACCCTTCTGCAAGAACCGGATGCTGTAGACGCGATATGCAGTAAGTCTGTGAATATGGATAACATATTATGATGGCTCTATTTTCATTTCGTTAATCGTGCCATTTCTTCGTACAGCTTATGCCTCGAAGTTATTCGGTTTGAAGACAGGATGGCTGGACCACGAGCATGTTAAAGAAAAACTCAGTCAATTTGCTTGCGATATGTACAACAAAGAAATCCGCCCGACTCCTCGAAAATACAAGATGTCCGGAAATCGTCAGCGATCGGGAACAAGCACAATTCCTGACCTTCAGCATATCGCCACTCAAAACGGACAAGATGAGGAGGAGTATGATGCATCTCGAACAGATTTCCCGACAAACAGAAAACGTATAGGAGATGAAGATGCTATTGGATCTCCAAAACGGAATCATATTGACAGAAATGGAAGTCTCGATATCAATCCGGAGGAAAACACCGCTCAAAATCTGTGAGTGACTAAGATTTTTTGTTGTTTCTGAATTGATGTGCTCTTTTAAGCACTTTGCATTTTGCTTGTTCCTTTTTCCCAGTATTAACTCATCTTTTTTGATAACGGAAACCGTCAGATCTGGCCCAAATTGTTTTACACGTTTTGTTTGGAGCTGACACTGTAGTTGAGACTTTTGTGGACTGTTGGTAATGTGATATATTTGAAGAACTTTGTCGAATTAAGTTGAATTGTCTGTGCGAACGGCATCGTCAGTATACGGAATCAACTAATAAAATTTGATTTATCTCTATCGTGGGATTTTAAAAATTTCATGAGGCCATGCAAATATTTAGCACTACAGTCTGCTCCGATTTCAAATCAAGACAATTTTCAAATCCCCAGCGGAATATGTGGCAAATGTGAAACAGGCCAGGCTTAACCGAATTCCTCACCAATCTCGAAGTCTCGATCTCTACCGCATTTGCCCACAATGTCGGTGACCTTGGTCTGAGCCGGATGCCGGACGAATATCATTTTCTTAAATACACCAAAAATCGACCGAATCTCACATTCACGATCTTGATCGGGCCTCAGCCGAATCTGAAAATCCTGATTTGGCCGAATCCTAAACGAATATGAACAGCAAAGGTTGACTGAATTCAGACCGAATTTCAGGATCTTAACACGAGCCGAATTTGAGGCGAATTTAAAAACCAATGCCTTGGACGAAATTTGGTCCAATGTCGGAACTCGAATGTTAGACGAAATTGTGGCGAATATCAAATTTCTTAGCTTGAGCGAATTATGGTCGAATTTCAGACTCTGAATTTAAGTCGAATTTGTAGCCAATGTGGCTGATCAAACTTGGCCGAATGTCCGTCGAAATACAAAAATGGCCAGATCAGTCGAATTCCAACGCAAGGTCATGCCGGACATATTAAGCGAATTTCAGCCGAAAGTCAATGTTTAAACCCCAGCCTGAGCTGTATCGAATGTCCATTCCAAAACTCATCCGAATATCATCCAAAGCCCAGAATACACTTCAGGTCAGTCGCATCCGGACACTTAAGTCCGACTCCCGAATCTCACCCGAATATCTCTGGTTCATGGTTGAACCCATGCTCCAACCCCCCAATGAACTTGGATTTTACACTGGGGAAACTCAAACGCACCACAGTTCAAATAAACGTTTTAAAGCATAAAGTGTCACAAAGTGGCTCGAACAAAGTTGTTTGAAAGAGAAAGAAGCTGACTTGATCGAACAAGGCCGCCATTTTGAACAAGTTGGTCAACGAGAAAGATTAATCGATTAAAGTTTACTTGTTCGCGCTGTCATCACAATATTGTTTGACTTTGAGAATGATGATGACATTTCAGTACATATTTGAAGGGAAGTTTATGACTTATGAAAGAAGGAAGCCATAATGTTCGAGAGGGGATGATATTCAACACGCTTTTGTGGACTTACCGTTTTACGCTCTAACTTTATGAATATGCAGCTGTGTCAGCAGCGAACCGCCGCGCTTGACTTTTGAAAATGACTCGCTAACCTCTCTTGTCAAAATTGTCATCAAATCTTCTCCTCTCCTGCTCAGAATTCTCGCACAACACTCAAACATCGTTTTACATCATCACTCCGAAATAGAATTAACGATCAAATTGAGAGAAAAATATTTAAACTTTTGTGAATTCGTCACTGGGGTTGAGAGCTGAAAATCCGGTCACACTTTAGTTGTCGGGAAGTTCACCTAGATCATACGTTTGGAAAGAAAATTGTGAACCGGTAAAAATAAAGAATTGCCGAAATTCATTCTTAACTCAATTTCGATTAAAATATTTTCGGTGGGTAATTTTTGTCTTGTTTTTCAGATGCTGCAGTTCGAGCTCACGTGCAAGCCAGTATGGCGGCTGCGGAATCAAACCATGTAAGGCAACATTATGGAAAGGTCACCCCATCACCCGACACTTCACTTCCGGTCCAGTTCGACCTTCCGCGCCTCTGTGATCCCAAACAGCTTCCTTTCAGTCAACAACAAGCCGCTGCTCTCTCATTCCATCTCTATCAGCCATTCTTATTCCAGCAATTCTTCCGCCCATTTGGGAACCTATTTCCGGTCCAGCAGAACTTTCCCGCCATAACACAGCGTTTATGCCACCGGAAAGACGACTGTTCCTCGCCAGAATCCTCACCACTTCCGGTTGAAGAGAAGAAGCGCAAGTTTGACTTTACGAGATTAGCGGATGAGATATTAAAGGAGCAAGAAGAAGATGGAAGGAGCTCATTTCCGGTTGATCGGATGTTGTACCAGAATCGGGAGAGTTTTGGGAATTCTGGGAAATTGTTCAAGAATAAATCAACGCGAGCTAGTCGACCGATGAAACAATATATTTGCCGATTTTGTGGAAGACATTTCACCAAGAGTTATAATTTGATGATCCATGAACGGACGCATACCGATGAGAGACCATTCCAGTGCGAAGTCTGGGACAAGGTGAGATTGTCTATGAATAAAATCATGTTGCATGTTTTTATGAAATGTATATACAGTATATTTTATTCATTTTTTCGCAAGGTGTTATTTTTATTATTTTAATTGGTTTTTCGTTCTGCACCATGTTCTTATGATTTTCGCTGCTTACGTTTTGGCCTTCCATTACATTCTTCGATTGTATTTCTGTCTGGTAATATTTTGTTAACGTTGGATTTTTCTGATTTTTTCTAACTGTAAATTTTCAAAAATATGTTTCTTGTTTCCGAGACGTTGACTTTTGTATTTATATCGATTGATTTTTTCGGTGAAGAAATAAGTTGCGCGATAGATGTGCCACTTCGAATCTGTGTGCTCAATCTCTTTTTTTCTTTCAGATCATCTTCGGGATCAAAAATTCATCCATTTTAAAGAAAAGCCATTCAAATGCCCAGGTAAATAAGTGATGGAAAATGTCAGAATAAGCGTAGAATCGTGGTGAATCGTGGTGATTTCGTGTTGTAAGTCTGCCATTCGTGTACGAGCTACTGATGTTACTCACGTAATCTGTGTATCACAAAGAAAAAATTCGGTGCCACTGCCATTTAATACTGTTAGACTTGTTTTTTTTGCTTTAATTGAGATGAATTGAACACCCTCTTTATTTCGTTGTTTTCTTGAAACTTCTTTTTTTTTAACAAAATTCTTACAATTAGCTTCCAGATTTCATTTTCATCTTGCTGTCATACTTGAATTTATTGTTCGGTTTGAATGTCGGTTTGAATTCGTGTCAAACAACCCAAATGTGAGTGGATAAAATGTGTTGTTTTTCGGATTGCGGCAAAGGATTTTGTCAAAGTCGTACGTTAGCCGTACATCGAAATGTCCACAATCAAGACGCCACCTCCAT
>JAQIWT010000651.1:0-16744 GCA_034696485.1 Isohypsibius dastychi
CTCACATTGCGGGTTCTGGAAACTGAAGAATAATTTTTTGCGAGGAGCGATAAATCATCAATCGCTTGTTGGAACTATACGTATGTCTGCAACCTAAACTTGTTTGTCCTGCTAAACCCCCTGGACGGTCAACCCCTTCGGGGGTGAGCTTGCAAATTTCTAAAACTCTTCGCTTGTTCACGGCTGTTCCAGACTTTTAATGAATGGTGAGTAATATTACATCACAATGTGATATTTTACGATAATAAATGGTGAGTAATGTTTTAAGTGGTTTTTCACACAATAATTAATGACGATTAGTTGGTTTTTTACCACAACCGACCATCGCCTCGGGAGATTCGCTTGCAAGTTACTTCCTTCAAACTAATACCCTATAGTGTCGCTCGATTTAATTGCCCTGCTTGGACGATGCATCGTAGTGTTCAGTGGATCTAAGAGTACTGTAGTATGTCCATTGGACCGTGAGCAGCCCGGTGAGTAAAGCTTGTCAAACACCAGTTGATTGAGGTAGAGCCCTGATACTTAGCCTTTTCTTTGATTGGTTTCTTTGGGTGGACACGTACCATCCCGTACGGGAGTAGACACATGTTTTCACGTGAACTATTGATATGGGAAAACTTCACTGGTGGCCCTGACGGGTTTTCTCGGCTCAGCATTTTGAGAACCGGACTTTTCTCCAAGTTGCATTGGCTATCGCGTTGGTCAGTTCGATAATTAGGAGTCCTACGAATATCAGGAACACGACCTGGTCCTAGTACGCAAGCGAAATAAAATAATCATCAGTTTAAGCCAGTGATCAATGAAAGTAACGGTTTAAACTGTTCAGTATCAAGAACCTTTCATCAGCTCACCGCATGGAAGTTCAATACATACTTCGATACACCAAATTCCATCATAAGCATTTTCGGCTAGCGTTTTAAGTTTCTTTTGCATTCATTCCAAATTCAGTAAGTTTCCATTCTGTAATTGTTTTGTGCACCCGCCCCCCCCCCTTCTTCCATATGGAGGACCACGAATAGGTCTCCACCTGTAGAATAATCGCGGTCAATAGGTATGAAATTCTAAAATGTATAAAAATCACAAGGTATTGCGCAATATCCTTGATCCATCCACTCTGTGATTGAATCCTGTTCGCAAGCACTCTACTTTGACTCACCTATACCCCCTCACCTGATTCGTAACATAGTTAGGTTTGGGGGGGGGGGGGGAGGAGGGATAACTTGTCACAACTTGTCACAATTGATTAATTTTTCAGATGAATCTAAATATTTCGTCGACATCTTCAACTTCGATGATGATTTGTTTTTATGTTTTCAGATAAAATCTTCCTTGTGAAAAGAACCTTTTTTTTCTCGCGAACGGGAAACTTGACAGGACAATGTGCTAACCACAGGTGGGCATCGCGAACAACGCTCCAAAACATCTCTTGCCGGGACATATCAAAATTGCTCTGCGGTATCCAGGCCGCCCATGACCCACCCGTAACTACCTCCATCCAAGTATCTCAAGACGAGTTCAAACCCACGCTGTGATTTCGAGAGACAATCAAGATTTACAAACTGGTTTTGGTTCTTTAACCGGATGGAATCTATGTTCAACTGGAAAACTCGTCTACGTTTCGAAACACTGCTCACACTTTGCAGCTTTCTCCGGGGCATCTTGTAAAATACCAGCTCTGTCGTTGGTGGCCACTGAATCAATGCAATAGTATGGTGAATGAATAGTATCTTATTTTGTTAACCATTTCTGTATCGGCACGAAGTCGCTCTGCACCGTACGCAGCAGCGAAACTGACAACCGAATGATATTGCCTGTCGGTTGCAAATGTCTTCCAAGAAACTCCACCTCGGGTTGACCTTCATGCTGGCTGCGAGTGCAATAGTATTTTTGTTATTTGTCTTTCTCCAAGCTCCCAATGTTTCCAGTCGCCAACAGAATTGTGAACATTTGTTCGAAGAAGGCGAGTTATATGATGATCATAAGGATCGAACCTGGTCCCCAAGGGGGTGTAGGCTCGAATGGTACTCGGGTTTTGGGGAGTAAGTCTCATTCCAAACAAGAGTCTGTTTTGTATGCAATAAAGTTTTACTTTGATTTTAGATACAGGTCAACTACGAAGCGTTGTTTTGAGCGTCTAGCCAGAACATCAACAAGAAACCGTACCTCAATCCTGGTGATTGGAGATTCTACAGCCCAGCAAATTCAAGGATCATTCCACCAGCTCTTCTCACCTAATAATTTCCCTTATTCGTGTGCAACTGAGCCGCAAACTTCTGACGTTCTAGCAGATGGATGTAATGTCTCCCGTTACTATCCGGATTTTCGAGTTCATGTGGAAAGGTGGTGGGCGCCGACTTCTGATGACTGGTCTGGCATCGTGTCATACGTAAAAAGCATCTTGAATGATGACCTTCAACGGGTGCCGGACTTGGTCTACATCAATACAGGAAATCATTTGATCTCTTGGTGTTGGGATATGGAGATCGATCCAGTAAACTGTTTAGCCTTATACACACGGTTAGTTTACCATAGTACATTTATACATCAACTTGAATTCTCTGAATATATTTCGTGTTTGGTTCGACAGCAACCTACGAGCACTTCTAAAATATCTGAATCCACTCAGTCAGCGAACAAAAGTCATATGGGCACCGGTGACCTTGATGTATGGAGAAAAGATACAACGTTTGTACGAAAATGGACATCGCACCAACCAAATGCTGCTTATTTTTAATAAGGCTGCACAGAAAACTCTTGTTGGGACGGGCATTCAATGGTGGTCATCTTACCTGCAGATATTTCATTTTTTCGGAGATACTCCTGATGGAGTGCACCTAGGACATCGCGCGCTTGCTTATTCTACTCAGGTGCTGCTTAATTTTATGTGCAATTCAGTGACATCTCCGGAATCGGAACTATGTTGCTCTCTATGATACGCGTTCTGACACCCCAACCACTTGCAAACACCTGTCAGACCACAAAGTAGAGCTATCAACATTTTGATTACGTTACCGCTGATTCTAACCCCCGTCATGTCATTATGGTTTTCGGTTTGCGGCGATGACAAAAGGGCTTGAAAGGATCTCACGGCGGGACCACCGTTTCAAGTTTTAGCAATACATGTATTTGCTAATATGGCATCTCTTGATCCAAAGACCGAGGTTCTGCAGTAGCTTGGTTTTAATCATGGGAGATTTTGCTGTCGATCAGCTGGTTTGTGTAGCTATACTCGAACATGACAGTAACAATGCTGGTCTATTGTGAAATGACATGAAGTTTTCTTTCAATGATCCACTCATTTTTGCTCCATGAATACTGCAAATTGCCCAGAAGACAGTGCAAAAATGCTGCGGCTGTACACTTGGAATTCGACGTTTTGAATCTTCGCCAAAAATTTAAAAGCTCCGGTGTTCACCATAAAGTCTGCTCAAGAGAAACAAAAACTCAAAGGTCAACAAGAGAACAAGCAAAGCTTGCCAATTCTCACGTCTTTCACCTCCCGGTGGAACTGCTCCAAAAATGCATTTTCTATCAAATTAAATAGTCAACCGAACCTGAGGCTGGAAATCGTGTGAAAAATGTTTCTTCGGATAATTCCTCAAAGTTGTATGATGCGATGGTGGAAGTTAAGCTTTCAAGGACTCATGTAGAATCTGGTGCTCCCGAATTCTATATACCAGGTAGGGTCAACATTGTATTGATTGCTTCTATTGATTGTATTGATTGCTTCATTGTCTCTTCTGGAACAATTTTGCAAGCTTGAGCGAGTTTGTGATGCCCGAAATATATCGATTAGATACATTATTTTGATATCTGAGGCTCAAATATAGACACTGTTTTCAGATTGAGTAAATCACAAGCTTCAGATCGTATCGAAAACGGATGCGAATCTCACAAGGCACGTACCAAGCTGAAACACTCATCTCAGCCAGAATAGTTCGACCTGCATTCGAGAAATAAACACGTTTTTCAGCATTGCCCTTGGTTGCGGTCAATGCACTGAGCCGTGCTCTGCGTGATTGCTGTTGCTGTGGGTATCGGACAATTGCGGACACTGCCGCTCAAGAATTGACGTAAATCATGCCACGTCCACCAATGAACTGCCAAAAAGACCTAGTTAGATCACGTACAGTTAAAACCTGTCTCAGGGGGCTTGTTGCAGCTGCACTGCGGTATCAAGCCTTCATACTGTACAACGTGACGATTACCACGTGACAAAGTCTGAGTGAGCCTCGATAGAGTTCAGAGAGGAACGAGTTCTGAAATGTCTTTGGATTTTTTTGGTGCTTGTTTTCGATCTGATCTCACAAATGTGAGGCCACATACTTTGTAGAAAAATTGAAGCGAAATGTTTTCGGAAAATTTGACAGGAAACTCGTGCTCCTGCTTTTCTGCAAATCTTAGAAACTACCGTGAGGTTTTTTTAGCATCTGCATCCGACCATATGTAATCTTGTATTGTTCATTATTGTTTATAACTGTTCCGATAATTATGATCCTTAGGACAATAGTCATTTTCATGGTTACCATCAATAATTTGGCTATAGTTTTACTGTTTTTATTATCATTATTATTGATATAATTATTATTATAATTATTATTATTATTGTTATTATTATTATCATTTTTATCATTATCAGTTAACAATCTTACACATATCAGAACATTTTCATAATAATAATGAGTTGAGAAATGCACATATATACGCATACAACTACCCGAGAGACCACAGGAGAGATGAGAAAATGCATGAAAGGTTGCGAAACATTCATCGCAAAGACAAGAATTACCTCGTTACTGAAAGCAACATAAATATTATTATTCGAACCCTAACGCGTTGTTCATGTTTTCATTGATTTCTGCAAGAAACGGTTAAGTCAGGAATTCACCGGCTGATAATTCACTGATGTGTGTGCAATTTATTAAGCGTGCAGAAAAAATCTCAAAACCATCCAGATAGACATCGGTTTTTTGTCAAGGATTCAAAGTCAACGGTCGACGGGGGAAGTAGTTTTTTGCCCCCCACTTTATTTAGTGACACAATTCGGCACAGAGCAGGCGGTTTCAGGAGCGGCGAAAGTGCCTGGTACATCTGGGACACCAGCCTGACGGAATAATTCATAAGACTGTCGAATAATGTCGTTCATTCGCGCCTGTTCTTCGATTGTAAAGATAGCTTGTAGTGGGTCCTTGCGTTTAGGCCGTTTGTTGCGTCCCAAGGAGTTTTCGACGGTGCACTGCAGCCTTGCATCATCGACTCGCACAGATAAAAACTCCGCAATTTTACTCAGTTCCGTTACTAGGCTACTTTTCAAGTTATCGTAAAACACCACCAGAACTTCTTCAGCAACAATGAAGGTGTTCTTTATTTGATAAAGCCAAATGTGACTTGTCCGCGAGACAAAAGCATGCCATTCTAGAAAAAAAACATCGATGTGCATGAAATGTGAAAACTTGGTGAGTCTCAGAAAGGAATTTGTACCTGGTGTTTGAAAATCTTCTTTGTCAGCTATGCCAGTATGCATCCTCGTGGTTCGTCTATTGTGTTCGGCTATCATCATGTCATATGGATTACGGACTAGCAGTAAAATCCTAGATGAATCAAAATCCTTCAAGTAGTGGGTTTTGTAAACAATTGCTGTTTGATGTGTGACATCGTCCATTTCACACGGGAATTTATCCAGTGCAGCTGTAACAACAGAAATATTGCATCCAGATTTTAGACACGAAGTACCAGGATGTTGCATGTTTTGTATTTGTGGGCCTAGGTTGTACCGAGGTGACACTGTATCATTCAGTGAAGCAAAACGAACATAGATTCAGAAAAGGGAATAAAACTCAGAACGACCAACCTTTTGCTTGGTAGACGCTTCCTGCAAGCGCGGAAAATAAAAATAGCTGCATGATGAACGATTTTGTTGCGGATAAACCTACCCGTGCAAATGCCAGTGAGGTGTTCAATCATCCAGCGCAACCAGGTGTTCCCACTTCCAGGAGAACTTAGCAATGCTGTTACAGGCAATGGTGATTCAGCGCGCCTTCCTCTTGGATGACACTCCTCACCTGAAAACTGATGTGAAGTGATGATGTAATAGGGAACTGCATCAGTCTTATTTAACCTCGAGCATCGACAAGCCAACTGGTCCGTGTAGTCTCGGTGTCCGGTTTTTCCTCGGCTTCTGGAAAGAGCTGGTTCGTCGCATCTGCTCGATTTCTATCCATAAAAACAAAACAGCAACCAGCCGCGAGAAGCAACAGAACTCCTATACGCAGTGACCAATGGGAAGGATTGCCGTGGTGAATAAGATGCATTGGTTGTGAATTTTGTCAGACCTGGATAACATGCGAGAATAAAACGTAACTTTCGTCTTCGGGTGTACTAAATCGATCGCAGTGGGCGTGACAGTTGAGCTGTTCATCGGTTCAGTCATACTCGAAGCATGAAGTATGAGCTGCTATAAGTTGTGAGGGATAATTTATATTGCCGATAGCCTCTGCTGGCAGTTCGCATTCTGTTCAATTGATTATTAGCTGCAGCTTGCGGCAGCGACTTGAGATTTTCGGCGGCTATGATCCGCTGGTGCTCATGATCTTCTAGAGTTGACAAAACTTGAAAGTCAAATCTCCCGTGGTTCCCTCTACATCCACAATTATCTCCTTGCCAGAAGTTTCAACAAACGTGATTCCTAACTTGCCGCTGAAATTATCTATCCGAGAATACATGTCCCAACGTTTCTAGAGATCCGACTGATTGGCGCAGAGTTAATTTCGGTGGATCTTCTCCTCGTTCAGTAAGGGTCTCAAAAACAGCTCATGCAATTCGCTCGTGGTACTCACGTCAACCGAAGGCTTGATTACTTTTTAGATCTTAGTACGGACTTAGGGAAAAAACCCATTTCATAAAAACGGTTTATCACAGTGAAAAAGGTCAAGCCACGAAGAATGAATGACCACTGATAGGTTGCCACAGATTCCCTCAAAACTTTGCTCTAGAGTTCATCAAATTCCCATCTATCTCCAAAAGAGAACTTTATGTCATGATTCTGGAAATTCAGTTTTCACACAAAATCGTTCCAAAAGTTCATCAACTGTGCGCAGACTTGAGGTCTTTCCAATGCACTTCATTGTACTCTGATTGCAGGAGTAAATCAAAAATCCTACGTGGCGGAAAATGTCGTTTTTACTGCTGATGACCATGAGTTTTTGATCAATGAAAAATTTCAATATCTACAGCATTCCAAAATTTCACCCGATCTGATCTCTTCAGTTTTCGAACCCGATCGTTTGACCTATGTTATGAATTAACGGTAATTGTTGACAAAACTAATCTCGGGATCAAGCCTGAAGGTTTTTACCGCTATTTACCGGTCGAAAGTTATATGTAAATTGCGGTCACACTGAAAGTCAGTGATAAAATCGTAAATTGAGCTGAGAATTTCAGCTGGGTGAATAAATTTGAGAGTGGACACAGAGTTCACGGTCTCTTGTAGTTTCTGGTTAACTTCTCGAAACACAGTGCCATTCCTCAAGTGAATTGCCCATCAACCCGCGGAAAGTACCCAGTTTTTTTTTCAAGAGAATTCCCAGTAGGTGGCTCACCGTATATCACATTCCTTAAGGACAATAGGCAATCGGTTCTGTAGTGTCGGGGGAAACTGGCTGGTGCGCATGGTTGATGTAATTCTTATATATTCATACAAAATCAACAAGCTAAATCTCATTGAATTTTAATTTTAGTTCATTTTGTGCGCGCTGTAATCGGTTGAGCTGGGGCGGGTACTAAACTGGATAAACTTCAAGCGCCAAAATAAACTCGTTTGCGTTCTGTGATCACAGGTTTCTATACCTCATAAATTTGATCCCCGACGTTGGAAATTCCACCATGATCACAGGTTTCTTCAAAATTTCAATTCTAAATTTTTAAATTGATATAACTCATGAACAAAGGAAACGACTTATTCGATGTTCTCAGGAATTGTGTAGCTTTGCATTCGCAACCGAATGAGATGAAAATTTACCGAATTGCAGAATATTCAATTCGAAGTATTCAATTCGAAGCTCGAATTTAGTTTATGGTAATTCAATTAGTGTACGGCCGTCTGAAGTCCGATTGCCTGTTGTCCTTAAAGCAAGCGAAGATTTGCTCAGTCTATGATCTGCTTCCCTAAATCCCGAAGCGCGATTCAGAAGTAGCACAGTCTGTACCAAACTTGTTAAACAGGTGAACTGCAGTAATTTGTACTCAACTTGCAATTTGTCAGAAATGAGTAAAACTGTCGAACACTCACCCGCAGTTCACCAGTTACCCATAGTTCACCAGTTACCCGTAGTTCACCAGTTACCCGCAGTTCACCAGTTACCCATAGTTCACCAGTTACCCATAGTTCACCAGTTACCCGTAGTTTACCAGTTACCCGCAGTTCACCAGTAAGATCAGGTGGATCTTTGAGGATCAACAAACAGCGATCGATTACTTTTTCTTCAGGCCTGGTTCTGGCTGTTACCATCAAGGTGTCTCGATCAGAGATATCAACACAGTGTTCTGTTACTCGGCTTCTGAACTGGCGAACTACGTTGAACCGGTGAACTTCTTCAAACTGGATAATCACATAATCCCGGTGGACTTCGGTAAACTGGTGAACATGTGGTAACTGGTAAACTACGGATAACTGGTGAACTGCGGTTAACTGGTGAACTTTGAGTAACTGATGAACTATGGGTAACTGGTGAACTATGGGTAACTGGTGAACTGCCGTGAACTAGAGGTAACTGGTGAACTGCCGTGAACTAGAGGTAACTGGTGAACTGCGGGTAACTGGTGAACCGCGGGTAACTGGTGAACTTCCGTGAACTGGTGAACTGTCATAAACTGGTGAATTACAGTGAACTGCGGGCAACCGGTGAATGACGGTTATGTAGAGAAACGCCGTGGTGAAATTTTTACTGGAAATTTTTTGCGTTGGTGAATTTACTGGGAACAGTTGAACGGTTCACCAGTTACCTTTGGTTCAAAAGTTTGGTACAAAACGTGCTATATCTAGCGCGATTGGGTTTCAATAGGAAGGGTGTTGCGAATTTGTCAACTCAGCAGGAGGTTTTCCATTTCCGAAAAGCGCTCATCCCGGTTCTTGATTGACCGGAACCGCCATTTGGATTCACTTGCTACCAGCCATTTTCAACAGAGCCATGATAAAAATCTGCGTGAAAAACCAGAAACCTATAGTTCAGAAGTGTTTTCCGCAGTTGTTGTGGCTTCAATCGTATTGAGTTCGTATAGCGATGGCCACCAAGTATTCAAAATTGGTTCATTAAATAAATTCATGATTCCGCCCCAAAAACAATCCGTACAAGAACCGGATGTTGTGCCATAAAGATTCCGAGTGAAAAAAATCTGGAAGGTAGCTGGTAACCAGAGTAGTTACCACAGGAATACCATAGAAAATTGGCCCGTAAAACCCGTAAAATTGCTCCAAACATCATTGAATTTTCAGAATCATTCTGTAATGATGCAGACAGCTGGTTGTGTTCCTGTGTGAACTGACGTAAGCAAATTTTGATGATGATCAATGAATCATACTTCGCTTGTTTGACGTGAAACCGAAGCGTTTTATAGCATGAGACGCTGGCCTGTCTTTGGCTACAATTTCGAAAACTTGACGACCGTTAAAATCTGAGACTGAATCAGACTTCCCTGCGTATTGCTATGAACTTGCAAGCTCAACCCCCAAGGGGTTGAAACCCGCTAAGGCCGGAAAAAAATTCGTTTTTGATTTAAAACATGCCAGTGATGATGTAAAGATCCGCATACGCGATATCTCCAGGTGGATACGTCAACTCCGAACCTCAGATTGCGGCAAATTGCACTGCGGGAGTGGTCAGTCTCCGGAATGAAATGAAAAGAAATTGGATGCATGATAATTTACAAATAGACCATCTTGTAATATGACATTTCGAAATCACTTTTTTGTTATACTCTTCCGCAACTACATTTTGCTTGTCATCTAAAAAGAACTTTCGTCTTCACAATTCCGTGGGAATTTTCTTCCGTGAGGTCTTGTCTGCCCTGATTATATGCTTTGAAAATGAAGGGTCTGTATCTCAGCTTTTTGCTCCGCAAATTATGAATTGTGTAAATTGATTCATTTTCTCAAGCCACGGTTCAATGAAAATTCAATTCTACTTTTCACAACCCCAGGAATAAAACATCATATCCTTTACCAGTAAAGACAACAATTCGGAACACAGCTGGTGTTTGCGTAAAATGCAGAACACACCCGTTTTTTTGATCTGATCCAAATAAACTATATACCATTCAGAAGATCTCTTAAAGATCTATCGACTGATATGAATAGCTGCCACAAATTTGTATTTAGTGATGAGTTATTGGCAAACAATATTTTGATTGATTTTTGTACTTTGGCTGATGCGCACGACCAAACGCGATGGCAGAAGGACGTAAACTAGTCCCTCTGCACCTTTTTATCGGGGAATTCAGTCCAATGCAATTTTTTGTTCACCAGTTTCATTGAAAAAAAGCAAAGGATCAGTCAAATCTTCACAAAAGAGCGAAGCGCGCAGCGAAGCGCGCAGATATGAGCAACAGTGTTTTTCTGGATCTCGCTTTTTTCCTCTCAGAAAGTCTACACGAGTTCGCTTTTCAAAGAAATGGGTTGAAATATCATTGTTTATGTCTTTTGGGTCATTTTGATGAAAATCACTGAATTTTTCATGTGGTTCACAGGTCAATCAAGAAGTGTTTTGATGAAAGTTTCATCGAGGTGCTGTTTTTTCGATTTTCATTTTTTCTCGTCAAATGTGATATCAATCGAAAGATCTTTAGGAGATCTTTTGAATGGTGTATCGTTTATCTGGGTCAGATCAAAAAAATGCCGCCCCTCTAGCTCTAATATCAGTCTAGTCGTCGGAGAATCGGCTCTATTACTAGCATCATAGACCATTCGGGACAAATCCATATATTTACTCAGCCTCCGGCTGCGTGCGTATACCGGCCTCTCCACTTCGTATCGAAAGCCTTACCAGTAAAGACCTGCAAGATGGACACCATAGACTTAACACAGGGGCTGTCCGGCAAGATGGACACTTTTTTTCTCTTCGATTTGTTGAACTGACTTCGATTTCTACCATAAATATTGTAGAGCAGCATGTTCTACTTGAATCTTAATTTTTGTGGGCCGATTGAAGGTGAAATGGAGTTTCTGTGAGCATTCAAAAAAGTGCTCTTGATTGAAAATTTGATTAATGGCCCAAATTTGATGAATTAATCAAGTTTCCAATCAAGAGCTTCTTTGAATCCTCTCAGAAACTCCATTTTACCTTCAACTGGCCCACAAAAATTATCACTCAAGTAGACCATTTTGCTCTACAATGTTAATGATGGAAATCGAAGTTAGTTCAACAAATCGACGAGAAAAAAAGTGTCCATCTTGCCGGACAGCCCCTGTGTTAAGTGTATGGTGTCCATCTTGCAGGTCTTTTCTGGTAGCGGAACTCCGTGCCCGCAGTTGTGCATCGCAACAATATTTATCTTTGGAATTCTAGTTCAGTGCGTTGACCATGTCTAGAGGCGTGTGAAAACACGTCCTCTCTTATCTCTTCAGCTATGTCAGCTTCTATTGCAAAATTGGTATCCATCTATGGAAATACACAATTGCTACCGAGCAAAAGTCTCAAATAAATTCATTTCAGATACCCTGCAAATCAATTTCCAAGCAGAATTTGTTCTTCAAAACAGCTGAGCCACACTTTTCAATGTTCATGCTATGCTCCACGTTGTGCATGGTTGCTGATACCAGTGACGTGAGGGGCATACGCGAAATTGCGAATCTACTGCAGTGCGACCGTTGAAATGACATGTTGGCATACGTACTTGTGGCATTAATTACAGTATGCCATCCTTCCGAACGAACGGCCAGTGCTGTTAACACAGTGTTTTCCTGAGATGTCAAGCAATACAGAAGAAATACTTGACGGTAACATTTTTCGGTAAAGCATATTATCTAATGTTTATAATTGGATTCTTGGCGGCGGGTACGTCTCACATTTCTTTATTTTGAGAATGATACACTCGTTGATAGACTAGGATCATACACTACTTCAGTTCGATCAGCTTGTATTTTTGTAATTTCACAGTTTTACATATCGTATATCAAGTACCCAGTCAGAGTCCAAGCTGTGCACGACATCTTGGTCCATATCACCTTTCAGCAGAGCCAACATTCGGCAAATATTTGAAGAATGCGTGCATACCACGTGGTCTGCCATCGACATCACTGTCAGGCTAAGAATTAACTCAGCAGTAATCTCATCCATGAATTGCCCATCTCTGACTCTTGTCCCCCGATATTTTCTTTCTGCAGCCGAAAGAGTAAAGGTACGAAGTGCTGGTGCCAGGCGCCGCATTGAAGAAGCGGCGCTCATCACAATGAAAGCACTTTGAGCCAGTTTGGTGAACTCTGCAATGGCCGCATTATCGTCTGACATTACCAAAATGTTACGTGGGCAGTTTTCTCCGAGATCGAGACAGATCTCCTCGATCTTTTCAATGTATGCTTTTGTCTCAATAGATTCCATTTCGCCGTCAGTAATCTTGTCACCACGTCGAATATGCACTCCAAAAAAACGCCCATGGCTATCAATGACCTCCGTCCACAAATCGTATGTCAACTCTTTGAATCTGTCGTTCGGGCTCCAAATTGCTTGCAGCATGCGGGCTTTGATGTCAAAGATGCGTGCAAGGCCATCTCGCGCCACTATACGCTCAATGACCTTCCTCATCCTAGTCCAGCTTACCCCATGCAAGAACCGTATAGCTACGGTAGAACCACCGCTAATCTTTGTTATTCTTTCGTCTTCATCAAACCAAAGCTCAAAATCAGTCAAACTTCGCAGACTTTCCCGGTATTGCGGTAAGGAAGGCAACGGCAAATGTTCAAAAAATGAACACGAGAAGTTCGTTCCAAGATCATCGAAGAATACGTCCAGAGGCGTGTATGCCCAGTCACCGAAGAGCATCCGAAATTGTCGATGAACAGAGTCTTCTAGCGCAAAAACAAACCCGTTCAAAGCGTTGTTAATAACAGCTCCTAGTCCCGTCTCAGTCTCCATTATGGACGCAATGATCAAACGATTGTTGGGATTGTTACATTCTTGGAAATAGTCTTGCATATTCAGAACTTTCTGTAACATTTGTGTACTTACTTAAGCTCTTCGGTTATCGATGGTAAAGCTATACTCACCAGGTCTCTACTGAAGAATTTTTCGAATTGTTGGCGGATTTCAGAGCGGGGGATTTCATTTGCTGCCGGATGCCGCTGTTCATAGTGGTTAATCTGTCGTGAGCGATCCATGGACACTGGTAACTGCTCCACTGCATGTTTGGGGTTGAAAATACCTACTGATAATTCAATTGTAATGAATACGTGGCGATGCCGAGAAGAAAGACCATAGTACTTACGTTTTTCGTAATTAATTCGACCGTTGTTAATAAATATTACACTCGAGAAGAATGTCGAGCAAATGAACAAGAAAACGGGTTTTTTGAATCGCGGTCTCAGATGCATGCTCCACACGTTAATCTTGAAAGAAGACGCGATGTGCTGACTGGCTTACCGTGCGAAACCTGACTGGCGTGAAAGACTGCATAACAGCCCATGGTGGCCCGAATTTTCTGAATGAAAACTTATTCGTCTCAGTTTATGAAGAGTGAAGCAGTCGAATCAGGAGCTCGGTACTAACAGTGCGTTTGATCTGAAGGTAACACCATCATGAAACCAATCAACCGAGGTCACTGTCGGATGGTTCTGATCTACCATGAATTCGTGAAAGCGTAAATTTTGTTTCGGAGGGTAACAAACTGTGAACAAGTTTAGTTATTCTTGCCAAGTACCCACAAATCATCTCTCTTCAAGGTTTACAAGTTATAACTTTTTGCCAGAAGCTGTGTGTGTGAACTCAGAAACAGGAGAAAATAAAGATTAGAACTGCTGCGAGTAAAACGGGAAACTTCGTCGCATCTCAACGAACTGTTCGAAAACTAACTGCCGGAATTGTAAGGATATCTACGAAGATTGTGATAGAAAGTTGGTATATCAGGAACATGATGCTCCAAGAACAGCAGATAAGCCTTATGTATTAGATTATTGATGTTGTCCACTTCGTGTGGGAAAAAGATCTTTCTTAAGCGTTGTGACCGTTTCGGTCGTATATGACCGCCTTGAGAATTATCCATGGTGCATTGTACGCGCTCTTCGTCGACATGAACTCCAAGAAATGCTGCAATTCTAAACAGCTCTCTTGCCAAATTCTGCCGTAGGTTCTCGTAGAATACAATTAAAATTTCGTCCGCGATGTGGAAAGCTGCATTAATTTGGTTAAACCAATGTTGAGTCTGACCCCGCACACAGGCTCTCCATGCTGTAACAAAAGAAAGCAAATTATTCGAATTGCGTCCGTAGACGTCCATGACATGACCAAGCGCAATTCACTCAAAACTCAAAACATGCACCGTGACAAATATTCAACATTAAACGACCTGGTATGAAGATCTATTGCAAAAACCCTGGCATCACATAGTGCCCCGTTTCTTACCAGGGGAGTAAAAGGCTTTATCGTCGGCAAGACCTGTATGGTTCTGGCTAGTTCGTTGTCTGTTGTATTCAGCCACGGTTGACTTGAATGGATTTCGGATAAGCATTATTATTTTGCGGGAGTGCAGATGCTCGTGGTAATGACTCTTGTATACGATCGATGATCCGGCCTCGATTTCATCCATCTCACACGGGAAGTCACGAACAACTGCATGTTTCATTATGATCCAACCACAAACTTCTGCTTAACCGAAAAAACTCCCGCTCACCTGTCTGATCATAATAAGCACTGCCTAAAATTACAAACGTTCTTCAGGCGAGATAAAAACCAGTGCAAAAGAAGGCGCGTCATGCTACCTGTGCAAATTCCCGTCAAGCGTTCAATCATCCACCTCGTCCAAGTATTCCCGCTGCCCGGGGGGCTAAGGAAGACAACAAACGGCAACGGCGCGGATTGGTTATTGTATCGTTGTGCAGAGGAGCTGCATCCAGGCCCTTCAACAAGCTCATTTTTAAGACAGATCTTTAAGAATGCGAACTGCACCCATACCTCTAGCATCAACGTACCAGCCAGCAGTTGAAGCTGTTTCGTCCTTATACACAGCATATTCCCGACTCAAACCGTGCGTATATTGGGTGAATGTCGGTCTCTTAGTGACATATAACAAGCCGCAGAATGCAATCAACAACAGTACTTTGAATGAAAACACATTCTTAATGACCGGAACCCAGTTACGTCCCCAACGCATCTTTAAAACCGGAAAGAATCTTGAATGGTTTTGTGTGGCTTATGATCTTGTTAGGTTGCGGCACCAGCGCTTGTTGTTTGACCTCAGTGCTAATGGTAGATCACAAAAATATTTTTCCGGAGGCTTTCCACTGACGGTCAGTTTGACCGCTTACTGTGAAGTATTCTTCTTGGCGACTGGTAGAAATCGGTGAAAGCTAGAACGTTTTGATTTTGATTTGATGTTGCCGATAATCCACCTTAAATTATGAGCATTAGCTCAAACCAACTGGTTCAAAAAATGGTTGAATTCAACCATACCAAATTCTGAAATGATCAGTTGAAATTGGTCAAAAACTCAAGTTCATCAGCAAAATATAATTCAGTCTTTAACAGTAGACTTTTTGATCTATCCAAGCGATTTCAAACGGTTGAAACCATACCGTATACTGTAGCTCCAAAACGTTTTTGTCATGAATGAGTATCTGGAGCAGTTTATATAAGGGAAAAGCAACTGGTAAAGTACACAACGCAGCCGAAACAATTCAAAATACGACTTAACACAGACACAGGCTAACCATCGTTAGGCATTCTAGCATCTCGTTGGTGTTTATGTAAATAAAAAGAATATCCGATTTTGAGATTATGGAATTTAAGCCAGTTACTGAATGAAAAAAATCGTGCCGTGACTTTACGTAGGCCAACTTTCGTAGTCAGAATTTTCGTAGTTACCCGAAAATACGAACTGCGCTGATGCAGCTGGACTGAGTTCGACGAATCTTGTTAGAAAAACTTAGTTCTGTGGGTGATGGGGCTTCCGATGGAAGTAGGTTTGACCGTTTTTTCAGTGGAGTTTAAAGAAAAAATGGGATTTGGACGGGGCGGGGGCTCGGCGGCGCAGCCCCCACGTGGGGGTTGCGGGGGCGAAGCCCCCGCAGTTGTCTTTTTTGTTCATTTTTAATTTTTGAAATTGAGTTTTTGGACTACGAATTTTTTTCGGCTACGACTTTTTTCTCCTACGAAACCTCTGACTACGAATTGTATACTACGAGATGTCTGGCTACCAGTACTCGTGAATACGGAAGCTCCATAAAACGAAAGTTCTTGACCACGAAAGGTAGAGACTACGAAAAATGAA
Source organism: Isohypsibius dastychi (assembly GCA_034696485.1). NCBI lineage: Eukaryota > Metazoa > Tardigrada > Eutardigrada > Parachela > Isohypsibiidae > Isohypsibius > Isohypsibius dastychi. Next base: position 16,471 of record JAQIWT010000651.1, read on the forward strand.
CTACGAAACCTCCACACTACGAGATTTTTGCCTACGAAAGTTCATAGCGCCGAAAAAAATACAATCTACATCTCTTGGCATATACGTATCTCCGGGACATACGGAGGAATTGTGGATTCATGAAAACTGAAAATGACCCGCAAAAAGACATAGAAATAAACCCTAAATTCATTCTGAGCCTAAGTAGCACTGTTTTCAAGGTGGGAGTAGGGGGGTTTCTGTCGATTTTGGGTTCTCGAATTGTTTGAGGCGTTGTGTGCTTCTGCGATAGACA
>JAQIWT010000652.1:0-16742 GCA_034696485.1 Isohypsibius dastychi
ATTGCGACGTCTTATGTGACCATCATCATAAGAACAAAAAATTTTGTAATTTGACATTTGATTGTGCACCAATCTGGATCGGCCCGAAAAATCTGATAAGGGAAAGAGAGGAAAATTTCAAAAACCAAAATTCAAAAAATCTTTGAACGAGGCGATGATGGGAGTCCTTTTTGCGTGAAATTAGAATCTGACGCAAGTAGAAGAAGATCGAAAAATAGATGGCTGGCGCAAATGACTGACTAAATTGATGTGCTAATTTGTTTCTTTTATGTATCCGGTAATGAGACTGGGTACACCAACTCATTGATCTCGGAACAAAAGCACGGAAAGAGTCAGTGGTCAGCAGCGTGGTAAGCCGAATGTTCAACATTTTTCGCAGTGAGGCCTGCCTTGGCTAGGATTGACTGGCTTTTGTCCAGCTCTTCTGAACAATGCAGATATCATGTTTCCGAGCGTATTAGTGGAAATTGTATGGTGAATCAAGCCATACATCAGGCAGCCAACAGAGGTAATCGACTGTAGCAAAGAGAACGGTAGATTCAAATTAGTTGCTAACTGCGATTTACTGCAGAAAAGTGATTTATTTCGATATTTGAAGGCCGGCTATTGTTATTTTAAAATTTTAGTGATTGAAAAAATAATCGGTACTATTTTTTCAAAGTATGTTCAATAGAATATAGAATAGGAGCTGCAAAACAGGTCCCAGACTGTTTCAGTTAGCAGGAAAACGCATCAAAGTTTGGATTTGGCCAATTTAAAACTTTGAAGCAATGCATCTCAAGTTTTTGATAACAGTCCCCTTGTATAGTTCAAACAGTCCAAGATATTAGGAAATGCGTTTATGAACGAAATGTTTGTAAGTAACTGCCGAATTCGTCTTTCTTCGAGAAGGATACGTAAAGAGTTAGGGATGACCTTAAACCCGAAGCTTCCAAGCTATATTCTCAGCTCTGATTCTGCTGGCTCGATCAAAGTACAAGCTTCACAAAAAATCTAACTGAACGACCTAAGCGTGTCATTCAAGCATGGACAAAAAATTGTATAAACTACGACGTCTAGTTGAACGTAATTAGATAAAAAATCTCCTCATCATATTAACCAAAGTCATAATAGATCATTACATCCGTCTTACCTGACGGCAACGCGAACGGAAGAGCAATCCGGAACTGGCATCATTTCATTCAAGTTTCAACATACCGCCTGGAAAATAATGGGGAAGACAGTTTAACATGACGCCGCGGGACTCAAAGATGCAACGGAAATCACGTTCCCGATAAGAGATTAAATATTGAAACTTACGAATCGATCAAATCGCCTCTATGATGAACAGTAATGATACCGCGTTCAGACCAACACAAATGCGTGCCGTTTCAACAAATTCATCTCCGTTTTCTTCAGGTCTTTTGTATTCCAAAACGTTCGATAAATTCCTCCCTGCAAATGAAAGCATAAACTCCACTTGAACTATTTCTGCAAACATGATCCAAAATGAAAACGAAACAAGCCAGATTTCAACCTCACCTGATTACATCCAATGCAGCTCGTATCCAGACCTGAAAAATGAATCTTACTTTAAACAACTTCAGACCCTTTTACGGATGTGTTATGTGAATTTATAATCAAGATCAAATACATCAAAGCGATGAAGAATAGCTGTAACGATTAAGAATCAAAGGTCTCACCCAAAAAACCGGTTCTTTTCAACAATCCTTTCAAAACAGCAAAACTCTATGACAGCATGATTTCTTGTTGCTCATCTAATCAATTCATTTCTCGGGGAGAAAGTAAGACAGCAATCCGTCAAGCTTCAAAGCAGTCCGAAAATACAGGGGTTATTTTGACAGAGCCGTCAAAAGAAAATATACAGACACGAGTTTCGCATTAGGAACTTGTCGAATAAATGATTCTCTCGCGATCACATTACTGCGAACGCTAGACCGCAAATACAAAAGGTGAAAATCTGAAAACGATTTTAGCAAGTTCGAAAATATCGGTTGCTCCTCTACTGTACAAACACACGTGAAATGCGAGAGACCAATTCACCTCAGCGAAATAAAGCACCGTCCGTGAATTCCGCTGACGCCATAAACAACAAGTGTTCACACACTACAGTCTAAAGGTGTATTGCTAGTTGTTATCACATTCAAAATGAAAACCAGATTCTAGCATCACGCTACCTCAACTTTTCTGCTGGAAACTAAAAGGACGTGCCAAAATTCAATTTGATTTGGGTCCAAAACCGACCATTTATTTCGGATAAATATAAGTAATGCAGGATGATACCTGGATGTTCCCACAATTACCAAAGCCTTGGAAGAACAGACCCTAATTCTTTGGAGGTCAAATGGTACTGCATTTTTGAAGTGGTGGACGTTGATGGGCTTACCTCGATTCTTCAACAGGGAGCAATCCACCAAGGTTGCACAACGACCAGCTTCGTCACAAATAGATGAGAATCAAGCTGGCAGGAGATCGGAAAATCACTCAGATATCCAAAATTTTAAAAGTGAAAACCTCAACCAAACTGATTTGAAGCAAGCAACAAGATTGCAAGCAAAAGGCAAAGGCTTTCAAAATCCAAAATTGTGTAAAATCGAGCGCAAGTCAAGTCAAGCAACGGCTTCCAAGCGAGGCTTTATGGTTGGTGCTGCGCCCTCTGTAATCCCGCCTGCGAGATCCCACGATTCGGCCGAAGAGGACCAAACCTCTTGCAATTGGTCGGCGAATGCTTGGGAAACGTAATTTCATTGGTCGAACGAGCAAGGAGATTTGGCTTTGTGTTGAGAACGAGAACAAAACCACCACAAACCTGCAAAAAGCTCACAATCAGCCACGCTGGAGTAATTCTGACCCAATTATATCAGTTCGCGATTTTCATCTACGGTATCTTTCTTTCGATTGAGCAAGAATTCCGTGTAATTTTTTCATCCCGTTGTTGCGTCCTCTTGTTGACTGGGCAAAGAAAGGTAACCCTAACCCGTGAACTGCTTTTCGCCTCCATTTTCCGTGATATTGTTTTTTAGGGCTAAAAATTAAGAGCTCCAATCTGACTGCGGAAAAATGGAACGTCATAAGCGGAAACTCTCCCTGTCACCACAGTTTTCAAACGATACACTTCGAAGAGCGCGCCTGGATGACGAAGACGACCAGGAAAATGTCTGCCTTTTAAGCTCACCCGAAAAACGGGATCTGCGTCCCTTACCGAGCCTGCTACAGCAGAAAGATCACCACAAAAATCTCGGCCATTCTGAAATGAAGACGGCCAAATCTGTGGTGTCTGATTCAACTACCGCGACTTCACTTATTTCCGTCAAGGACGGTAAGCAGAATTGTCGTGTTTCTCCATCTCCAGTAATGACTGCATTTCCGGTTGACTTTTTTAGCAAGTACTCAGACATACATAAGTGCATCGTCAGACCCTGATTTCGACGAATGTATGCGAGAAATCGCAAAACTTGCAATGGCACACAACGACACTGGATTATGGACTCATCGCGGACTTGTCGCGTCCTTTCAGGAGGAGAGCAGTTTTTTCTCTGCGTCTCCTATGAAAACGTGCGCAATTTTCACATTATTTGTTCGCGATATGATAATTCACTTTGTACGTTATTGTAGATCGCCAGCATCGCCGGTCGAACGCCAGATGCATGGCAATTTTCGATCCTATCAGACTCCGTTGTTCGGTAACATGGGACTTCGAACGCCTGACCTTTCCCCAATTTCTAAAGAAGATATTTCTACGTGAAGGTTGATTTTATCTTCAAAAGATTCTTGTTTAAAGATCGCGGGCTCTGTTCCGTTGACTACTCATCTCTCATCAATAATTTTGGCAAACTGTATGTCTGTTTTCTAGCTGTTCATATTCAAACTGGCTTTATACCCCTGCAGATTATTATATCATGAGCGTTATTCAGTGAGTTGTTATTTTTAATACACTACCAATTTAAAAGGGCACGTGCTGCTGCAAAAAAGCAAAGCTAACACAAAAGAATCGGTGGTTCTCGCTCGCATAGGTCATGTCGGGCGGAGGCCGTAGAACAGAATCAACAGCCTACTGGTTGCACGTATGCTTAACACAGGGGTCATAAAGTAATAACATTGGGGTCTCTCAGCACTCCGCTCTCCGCCAATTTGCGAAATCAATCTCTTGGTGATTTCAACGGTTTTGATATTTTCCCTTCATTCCGAAAAGAAATCGTCACATTTGGCCGTTTTTGCTGTTCTTTTAGCTTTTCTGTTCCATCTTTCGACTTGCACGTGCACCTAGCTGCTGATACCGCGGGAGAACTTCGTAAAGCAAAACTCAAACCGAATATGGCTGCAGACTCCGATGCAAATATTGCGAGCGAATTGGAACGTGCTCTGACCTCGACTTCCACTGCTCCTGCTGGAAAACGTGCAGGTATTAAACGGAAAGATGCACCTGGAGGGGCATCGGGCTCGTCGATGGGAGAAGAAGGCTGGAACATCGATTATCAGATCGGTATGCAGATTGCTACGATCATATGATTCGATTTAGGTACTTCGATTTGTTGGTTTAGGCGAAGAGCTGCTTGTGCACAGTAAATTTGGCTGGGAGAAAGCTAAAATCGTGAAGGAAGAGCCAGGTAAACATCCAGATCGGGAGTGGCAGGACGTGAAGTGTTATTTGATTCATTATCCTGGATGGGGAAAGAGGTAAGTCCTCACCTTAAAATCTCATCAGTTTCCGGAGCATTTTGTGTCATGTAGATATGATGAGTGGGTAATGAAGGACAGCATGATGAAACTGTCGACGGTTAACATGGAAAAAGCTGCCAAGGAAAACGAAGAACGTAAAGTTGGACCTCAGACGAAGTAAGTCGGAAGATTTGCCAAATCCGGTTATATCTCTTGTTGTTGTTCGTTCCTTTATTTCAAGATATGATTTGTGTGTAGGAAGATGCGAACTGCCCCGATCCGCCGAAAACCTGCACCAAAGCCAGCTGCAGCTGCTCAACCAAAATTGTCAATGCCGCCTGTTGAACCTAAATCAGCGAAATCAGTGTCTGTGAGATCGGTATATCAAATTCTTTCTTTGGCTCAGCCAGTACACTTCCCTGATATTTTCTGAATTCTTACAGGTTCGAGGAAAAGCTCCTCAAAATCCGGCCGGCAAACCGAAACCAGCTGCGCAGCCAAAGCAACGCGCTGCATCTGTTCCGAATTCCAAAAAGAGAACTGTTCCAGCCCCTGCTGCGGTGTGTGATTGTGTGCCCAGCTAGCAAATATGTCTTACTCTATGTTATTTTTATTCCGATTCTACTTTCAGAGAAGTAACACTCGCGCACAAAACAGAAATCCTTCAGTTGGGCGTGTTTCTGCACAGCCGGAAGTCAGCGCTTCAGAAGCTCCTACGAAGGTTCCGCGAGCCAAGGTTTGGGTTTTCACATTCTTTCTCTTTGCTATTATTCAAAAGCTTCATTATAGTCTCGAGCTCAGACGAAAAAACCTGTCTTGCAATCAGAACCGGAAAAGCCACAAATTGGCCAGGGAGATGCAATTGTATCTGGATTCAATACAAGTAAAAATATTGTGTTTTGACACCTTCCGATTTTTCTTTTTTGATTGATCAACTGGCTGCTTAATTACCTAGATGATGATGTAATGTCAGTGCGTCACGGCCAGCTTCGGAAGGGAAAGATCGTCGAAACAGAAGTAGTCGTTCGGTACCTGGTTCGATATACTGGTGCGCCGAAAATGTAAGCGATTTTTCTCGGTTGGTATTTGGCATTCTAAGAAAATCCACATAATTTTTCTTTGTAGTGAGGACTCCTGGGTTACCGGCGACGCGCTAATGGCCGCGGGAACAGCTACAACTTCCGGAGGTAATTCCGGTCATTTCATCGTTGTCTGGTCAAGTTTTTCAGATAATTTTTTAGGCCGCCCAGCTGCCAAGAAGTGAAACGTGTTTGCATCATTTTTTGCCGAATGCACAACCGGACTTGCCAGATCTTCCGATAATTGTTCCATTTTTCAGTATCGATATTTGAGCTAGTATTTGTTTCTCTATTCACCTTTTACAGCTATTCCGAAATATCCATGTATGCATTGTCAACCAAATTTTAAAATTGAGTGGTTGATACATGTACATTTTCAGAGTTTGTGAAATTTTGATTTTTCAGTTTCGAGCAATCCGAGAAAAATCGTCCAATACCGTATGCATTCGCTGTTCCATTTAGCTGATGAGATTAACCCATTAGTGGCCGGTACCCTTCAAAATGGTCCGATTTCTCTGAAATTTTCTAGGCTACCTTAGAAAAATTCATCTTGATCATGTATTTATTTTCAAAAAATTGGCTCATATATAAGTACAGTTTCTTGAGTGGTGATTTAATTCACCAGCGGCCAGTCGCGGGAACAGATTTTGCCGGCTTGTGACTGAGAGACAGAGAGAGTCAGCTGCCCAATATTCCCTTTTCTGACAATTGCCGCGAATATTTTGATTCCACAGACATCTTACTCAAGAGAAGGTTTTGATTAATCATGATCATCCACATCTGTGTAGTTACAACATTCGGTTTTTTGAGGTTATTCCACAAATGCTGAACCATTTCGACGGAAGGAATCTGGTCGGCTGGCCCTCACAAGTCGGCCCAACAGACTGCTGCCCAAATGCGAAACAACCATTCGGGCGGCTTGATCAAGATAAGCTAATTGAATGGCCTGTATTGTCTTCCCTTGTGAAGGAATCTTGTTTGTCTGATCTCTTCGTCTCGCTCACAGCTGGGCAGCACAAATGCCCAGCTGACCCACCGACCAGACAGAAAAATGGGACCGCAATTCCATACCTCTCAGTGGCCACTGGTGATTTAAATCACCAGTCATGAATGAAGTCAAAAAACTCGAAAGTTTTTCGATCATTTATCTCCAACTGATTTTATATCCCAACTATCTTTGTTGATAAGACCAAAATAATTTTCTAAGATTTGTTCGTTAAATAATTGTCGAGTTATGGATCGTGGAACCACAGTTCATATAGAATATGAACATTCTATATGAACTGTGGTGGAACCTAACCTCCTTTAGATGCCACTTTTCGATTCATTTTTTCAACTTTAAAACCAACGCTAAGAAACTTTGGAAAATTACGTAGCGTTAGAACAAGAGTTGGATTTACCAAATCCGAAATCAAAAGTGCCTTAAGTCTATTACAGGTCTCACAATAATTCGGGGAATTGCTGGTGATTTAAATCACCAACGGCCACTAATGGGTTAATTCACCATCGAGAGTTCCAACTTCCAAGTGACAATTTTTGCAGTTTTTCCACACCACACCATAACCTCATTTACTAATCATTACACCAACCGCATGAGATGAATATACCCATATACAGCTATTTTTATAAAATCGTATTTCTCGTGTTGAACCGCTTTTTTCAGAATTTCTTGGTTCTAAGAATTTCTGGGCTTCTTCCAGAGAAGCGACTCGATTCACCAGTTGGTATCTTTTCTCATCGTGACCACGCCACTTGGTATCCATTTCGTTACCGGTCTGGCTGGTAACTCGCTCATCGAACACAAGGAGGCTCGGTTTATTTATTTCTAGTTTTAGTTTTGTACGGTTTGTTGTGATTTTCAGAAAAATCTTCAGTATCTTCCTTCCTCCATACTTTTGCTGATCGTTTGTCTCTCTACACAGACAGGTTTCACATCTCCACTTTCGCAATGGCTTCGAACCAGATCCGGAGAGGTACATTACCCGTGAACACATCGGAAGTGGAATGTATAGAATGTTTTCGTTTTTAGTATTTATTGTTGGAGCGAAACGCACACCATTCGGCACTTATGGTGAGATATAGTTTTCAGGGTACCTTACATATTCTTTTGTAGTACAATCATTAAAAACAGGTGGGAAACTGAAGGATCACACATCCACGGATTTGGCAGTAGTTTCATCGAAAGCTGCTCTGGAAAGCTCGAAGGTTGAGAATAATTATTTGAATATGTTCTTATCCGACTGCGTTAACTTCTTTTGCAAGCGATTGTTGTTTGTTTCAACGCAGGTGCAACCGGAATGGGTGGACTCTGTTGTTGTTGGAAACGTCATTCAGTCAAGTCGAGATGCCGCTTACGTTAGTAATCTTGTCCTGCTGGACACCCTCGCACTTTGTTATAACCATCTTTTGCAGGTAGCCCGCCATGTGTCTCTACGGGTTGGAATTCCCGTTCCAGTGCCGTATGTTTAACCACTGAAAGACAAAACAGCATTTAGTAAACCGATAATCTTGCAGGGCTGTTACCGTAAACCGTCTCTGCGGATCCGGTATGAATTAGATGGTAATGTTGCTCCCGCCAACCTAATAACCGCTTTACCTTGTTAGGTTTTGAATCGATTGTTTATGGTGCACGGGTAAGAAAGTTTCAGTTTCACAGTCTAGTTGTTCATCTCAGTAACCGGAAATGGTTAGGAAATTCTGACGAACGAATCAAACATTGTCCTTTGCGCCGGTACGGAAAACATGAGCCAGGCCCCATTCGCCGTGAGGAATATTCGTTTTGGCACAAAGCTGGGCGAGGATCCCAAGGTTCGTTAAACCATTGCATGGAGAGTTTCGCTACCTTTATGGTTGTTCTTTAGTTGGAAGATACACTGTGGGCTGGCTTGACGGGTATTTATGAGAAATTCTGTGATCGACTTAAAAGTGACCGGTTTTGTCAACAGATCAGTATATTAATACGCCGATGGGAGTGACTGCCGAAAACTTGGCTGAACAGTACAAGATCTCTCGAGAAGATGTGGATAAATTTGCCATTCGATCACAGACCAATTGGAAGAAAGGTCAGTTTTTCAATTTAATGTTGTACAATGAAGTAAAATATTCTCTTTGAAGCCAATGAAAGTGGGCATTTTAAGGATGAAATGGCTCCGATTGTGCTGAAGAGTAAGAAGGGTGAAGTTCTAATGACTCAAGACGAACATCCCCGGGAGACCAGTATGGAGATCCTTACCAAACTTGCCCCTGTTTTTAAGAAGCATGGAACTGTTACCGCGGGGAATGCATCGGTTGCTTGAAGACTTTATTCATTGGCAGTTCTAGTATTATTCATCGCATGTTTTTGCAGGGGATTTGTGATGGTGCTGGAAGTATTTTGATAGCGAGCGAGGAAGCTGTCAAAGATAGATGCCTGGAACCATTGGCCCGGATAGTTGGTTGGCATACAGTTGGTAAAAGACTTCGATACCTCATTCCAGCTTTATTTCAAACCACCTTTATTTTACATTCATTTTTAGGATGTGAGCCAAGAATTATGGGAATCGGTCCAGCGTATGCAATTCAAAGCCTTCTCGAAAAGACAGGAGTCGCACTGAAAGACATTGATTTGATAGAGGTAGCTTGTTTACGATCTTTTCTAACTTATCTAATATTCTCCGTCGATTTCAAAAGGTTAACGAAGCTTTCGGATCACAGGTAGGATAACATTATCACAGTTTGTTCTTGCTAAATATAATGAGTGGTGTTGCAGTTCTTGGCGGTCCAGAAAGAAGCGAATCTACCGGACGATCGCTGTAATGTTAGGTGAGCATGTTGCTTTTCAGAATTGTTGGACTTTTATTATAATCACAAAATATTGTATCACAGCGGTGGAGCAATAGCCTTGGGTCATCCACTGGGAGCATCAGGATCACGGATCATGGCCCACTTGACACACGAACTGAAGCGCCGCAAAGGACGATATGCAATCGGAAGTGCATGTATTGGTGGCGGACAAGGAATCGCAATCCTCATCGAAAGTGTTTAGATCAAGTTCACCAATTGGGCAACTCTTCTTGCGTTTGGCATAAATTAAATGAACATTGGTTGATATGTTTGGTGTTCCCGACGTTGGAAAATTAAATTACGAAACATGTGATTTCTGGCCGTTTTGAATATTTGAAATTTGGGTGAAAAATGTTCGTTCGAGAACTTTCCCTAGGAGACGAAAATTAGGATCGTAGGATGCACGGTTTTATTCATTCCCAACTCAGGAAAACGTCGTATGAGGAACATCGTTTATGAGAATCCGGTCATTCGGAATGGTGGAGGAACGCAACACCGCTTTCGGTTTGTCTGAGACAAAGACATGTGATGTCCGAAAATTCCTGAAAATGCAGCCGGCCAGCGGCTATTCAGAGCAAAACAGAAACAGAACTGTGTTACCAACAAGAAAACGAGAAAAAAACTACAACAGAAAACACAAACTCAACGATCAATCCATCTATTTTTCACACATTCCGCCATCCAGTGCCGAAATTCATTCCGATCCATCTTCCGGCGACGGCGTATCCATCAATAAAGCAGAGTCATCGAACATGGACCCGGGGCTTCCAGACCGGCTGGAGGTTGTAGTAGAGCAGTCGGTCATCGTCAAGTTCAGTCTGGCATCCGTTGGATCACATGTATTGCGACAGTTCGTTTGCTTCCAGTGGGTGCGTAGTCCACTAGGACTCGTATAGGTCCGATTACATCCAGAACCGGGGCACGTGAATGGCCGGTCGTTTGTATGTAATCTTGTGTGGAGCTTCAAATGTACATACTGCGTGAATTTAGCAGGACAGAGTTTACATTCTGTAAAATCAGCCTTCGTAAGAACTACTGTCATACTCTTGCAGTTAATATGAATTTCTGATACCGTATGGCTTTTGGCCGCTGTGAAGCCTAGAATGTGTTTTCAAGTTGCTGCTGCTGCTGAAACGTTTGCTACAAATGTTACACTCATGCGGCTTTTCACCCTAAGAATACAAAACAAATTGAAAATCTTGGTGACCTTTTACTCAAGAATGAGAAACTGACCGTGTGGACTAGGTTGTGCTTTTGAAGATGCGCCAGCTGCGTAAATTTCTTTCCGCACTACAAAAAAAGAGTATAACTGTGTGCTGGAAAAACCTGTCAATCAATGCTTACTGTTACACAGTCAAAGGGGCGTTCACCGTTATGCGTCCGAAGATGGACTTTCAAGTTTGATAACTGACCGAATGTTTTCTGGCAGATGTTGCACTCGTAGTGAACCTTCCCATTTCTTTTCTCAAGAGGATATGGCAAAGCCTTGTAACCGCGGCTCATACCATCGTCGTCTTCCTTGCGCGGACTTCCGCCCGAAGAGAACTCACTTTCCGACATCTCGTAGTTTACATTGTCCTTTTCCGTTCCGCTTTCGCTGCTTGTTCTCGACGTCCGACCGATGGAACCGTCCTTCACAATCAGGTCAGCGTTTCTCTGACGTATTAGACCACCGACTCCGATAAGACTAGGTAAACGATGCACCGGTCCTGGATGACCATGATAATCCACACGGGGAACAAATGACTGAAAATTCATCCCCTGGGGACTAGAATGGTCAGATGACGGGATGGCTGAATTAATGAGAGCCAGTCGCGAAAAGTGATTTTGTATTATGTTCGTCGTTGATCCGGGTGGAGTCGGGGGAACCACGGAGCAGTTCCACGATGGTTCGACGAAACGGGGAAAGGCAGTCGGACCTGACCTCAACATGAGGTTTTGATTAGCCGGGTCAGACCACAGCGAAAATAATGGACCTGTAATGAATCTATTGCAATAAGTACGATATGTAGGGATAACAAGACTTTTTCACTTGCCCGACAATTGTTCGGTTGATTGGAAATAAGGCAACATCTTATCGGCGTTATTCACAAAATTTCCAGTTGGAAATAAGCTCGGCGGAACGCTCCTCGCACAATTGGAATCATCTACTCTCGTATTTCGATTGGTCACAATCTTCTTCGGAGTGAGGCGGTTCAAACAAAGATCTTCATCGCTATGCGTTTCTTCTTCGGATGTATGAATAAGGGAACGCTTGCTGGTTCCCCGACTCTGATAACCATCGTCATCTGGATCCGATGGTGGATCCGCCTGCTGGTTTCTTGTATGATTGCTGTTGTTGAAGAGTGAATCTTCATCTCCTGAATTAAATAATTAAAATTAGGAAAAAAAATTGTTGTTGTTTTCTTTCGATTGGTAATAACATGGGTTGAACCGTTTTCCCTGTTAACTTCAAACATGGCAAATTTTGTGTTCACCTTGTGACCTCATCAAAGAAGAGTATGCAGGTAGTGGGCAGTTCATTCTTTCGGCAAACTCAGGGCAGTACCAGACGAATAATTCTGTGTCAGCAGCTATTTCATTGATCGAGTAGAAGACAATATTCATGGCGACCTGACAGGCCACCAAATTCTGAGTGGCAACAGAGACCGCAGGATTGACGTATCTCATCCAATTGCTCTTGTCGATGCAGAAGGCGTCAATAAAATGTTTCAGTCTACCGTTCTCATAAATCTATGAAGTAGCTTGTGGTCATAAAGAGTGAGAGGTAGCGAGTTGTGATTTAAGACTCACCCGCCAAAAGTACTTCCGGTTTGCACACTGTGGTACATCGCTTTCATTGCGAACTTCGCCGATCAGTGGACCGAATCGAGTTCCTCGTGGTATTGTCTCCTTACTCCACACACCTTGAACCTACAATCAAATGAACCCGTGAAAATATGCAAAACATTGCATCATCAAAACAACACTAAATGGCGATTTACATTCTATAGACATTTGAACAAAACAATGGGTGCTCACATCAAAACTTGGGAATAAAGTAAACATGGGAATTCTGTTTTGCTGATAAACTTCATGAGACACGAAATCAGACTTATCTGTTGTCCTGTCAGAGTCTGTCAGTTACGCCTGTAAACTCTTCTTGTGTTTCGGAAACCCACACATACTAAACTATTCCAAACCCATGTCCGTTTGATCGCCATTATGAAATAAACCTTAATGATCAGAAGAAAGTATTGGTTCTAAAGTTCATGCGTTGTGGTCTCAATTCAAGAATTGTGGAAAACCCGGAAGTAGACATGAAGAAAAGCCAGTCGACGTACCTCTGTTGATGTGGTTCCTCCATATTTGAGCACTAGGTTCTTTGGGACTGACGTTTGGGCCTTGTTTGAATGGACATCAGGGACATCGCGATCATGCACAACATAAACACACTCCTTTTCATAATTCTCCTCTTTCAACATGGTGTTCAAAACCCCATCTTCCATATTACGCAAAACCGATTTGGCTGTCCCTCTATCCCAGCATGAATAACCAACTCCACTCGCCGTCCAATCAAACACACAACACTTCCCGGCCGACCTGCGGCTCGGTGGGACCCGGCTCCCGCAGATGGTTGATCCGGGATAGTTGGAATTTCGAAGCGACTTAACGCATCACTTTTCTCGAATTCACTCCTGATCAAACTGATAAGTGTACACACTGGATCAGCTCCATTGTTATCTGGACACAATCGTCCGTCAACGAAAGTCTACAGAAATAGATAAGAACACGGCTGCGAATGAAAGGGCAAGTTCACCGAAAAAACCAAGCTAATATCGTAAGTGAGTCAGCTCAGCTGTGGTTCGAGCAAAAGAGAGATTCTGATCGATGGACACTCGAAAAAAGTGCACATCGTTAATCATTGGCCTTGGTCATAGAAAACGCATGCCCGGGTATTAGATGGCATAACAAAGCAAAAGAAATGAATATGAGCTTCATCGAAGCGAGCATGTCTTAATTTTGCGGCCCTTTCTTCTTGTGGCTTTAGAGAACTGGTGTCGGTCAAGCAGCTACACAAGTTCCGGCAAGTGTGTAGGGTTACACTGTTTGCCTTGCTGTAGGCTCTGTACGTGAACTTGAACTTGGTTGGTGATGACTCTGAATCATTCGACATTCACTCACAGATGCTGCATTTCCGTTCGTGTCTGATTACCACACCGGTGTCCAAGCACCCCAACTTATGTAAACTCATTCAGGATTTTCGTTTTGTTCTTCGAGTCTTTCGAAGACATTTTGATGGTAGAATACCACGTAATGTGTTGTCGTGGTTTTTTCCAAATAAACATGTCGCTATTCAGAAAAGAAAAGTTATTGAGAGCAAAAGGTTAACTTTCTTTCCGCTTGCCAAATTCGCGGATCTGGCGTATGTATGGTCAATCGTGTGTGCAATTGGTCAATATCTTCACTGTCGGTGTGAGGTGAAACGGCCACACTGCATCCGTGTTTGAGATGATTCTCGTAAACTCTCTTTATGAAGCATCAGTTTCTTGTTTTGTGTTTCTTGTGTCCCGGTATTCGAAAACTTCAGTTCTCAATTGTTCATACTATTACACAGACGCTTCTGGAAATCTTGTTGCACTACATTGCAGTTGCAGCGAGGTTTGACAGCATGCTTCAGAAATTAATTAAAAACATCCATGAATTGAGAAGCTGATTATTTAGACCTAGATTCATCTCAGTTTGGTTTTCGGAGTACAGGTAGACTTCGTTAAGAATCTAATAATTAGGGCGAGAGCGTGTGAATTTACTCAATATTACTTATGTGCCCAAAAGTTCAGAAACGTCAAAAAAATCTGCATCTGTGCGGACATGTTCCCCTTGTTGAGGTCATTCACATTGACCTCTGCCATTACATCATCACTTCATCACTAATCAGCTCAACTTCGGTCTGTCTGCATCTGCAAAAGTTACTGAGCCACTGACCTAAACACCGGGTTAAGAAACAGCAACAGCAAAAGTGGAAAGAAAGCGTGGTTGCGAAGACAGAATGGAAAGTGGTTTTTAGCCGTTGCGGCACATAAGCCACAAGACAAAACTACGATGATTGCAGGACACTGAACTCTTGGAACGACAGCGATGGCCACAAGAAATGTTTCCGCAATGCAATTCATAATTTCATATCGTAAGGCGTGACTTCTAAAGTCATCCGAATTTCCCGAAAGAATTCACAGAAGCAATGGTATTACGTTCCGGTCTGCAAAACCAGAGCTAGTGACAGGGAACCATCTACATTGCGAGAAAAGCAGCACTTATTTTGTGCCTTTCAGCCCAAGTTTAATTTTGACCAAGTTATATTTCTGACAATCACAGACCCGACCTGCCCAAATAAGCCCTTCGTTCGGTAATGTTCAAGAACCCAATGAAAGTTCATCAGGTTTTCGGAAGCTTCTCTTCTGTTCCGCACTCCACAGTGGCTTTGGGCTCCTCGAGCGACGAAATGAAATGCTACTTACAAAACGAGAGCGCGTGGTCATCCAAACCCAATGCCTATCCGGTATCTAGATTTCCGTAGTTTCCAGATTCACGTTCTATCTGATTTCTTCGAAGGATCGTCCAATGACCACGATACCCACCGGTAGTACACCACAAATACTTTATCTTCACCGATTACATTGACCCAAGAGCGTTTCCGAGATAAGAATGCAGATGGCGAAGCAGGTATTATACATACCATACATGACATATACTTTATCAGACAGACAGACATCACGACAACATCGCATTCCCAACATACCACCAAACAAACAAATATCCCAACCACGACCCATTATCATTTTCGATCATTTTCATTTCAGCAATCAAATAACGCGGATGTTGGCCTGTTCGATATCGCGTCGGCAGTACGGTTTTCCCTCATAATTGAAGAACTCGTTCCCACCATTAGCCAGCGGCTCGCGACACACCTGGAATAACATCCAAAACACAAGAGTTCAAAAAAAATTCCATTCATGCCTAAGATACTACCGTACCTCGCAACTGAAGCATTCCGGATGCCACGTCTGTTTCATAGCTTTCAGAACCGACCCGACGACATGTTGCTCACATCCCGCGCACGCTGGTGCAAGTTTCGCCTCATAGCATTTGTCGCACACCGGGACGTCGTTCTTGACGTTGAATGCGCCATCTATGTTCATTCCACAAAGACCACAGTTAAGACATTGAGGATGCCAGTCACGACCCAGCGTTCCAACCGTGACCGACGGCTATAAGAGGCAATAATCAAATGAAAACCAATCAAGTACGAAATATACGTATATACGGGTCTTTAACAATCAGCTGACATACCTCGGTAATGTGGATACGTTTGTTACATCCACTACATTCTCCAGCAGTTGCTTCGTTGAAACACTCATCATGAAAAGTCTTCCCATTGACATCCACTTTGACTCCCGAAGTGACCGGTTTGGTACAAACAATGCAATCATCCGAGGAATCCAGAAAATGCAAGTTCGTGGTGCGATGTCGAGGTACGTTCAACCATGACTGCAGTTCTTCCGGGTAGTTGTTATGGCTCGACCCGTTACCGTTGTGGTATTCAGAGCCAGCCTCACGAACCAGGGTTTCGTTCAACGCATCGCGACCACCAAAGCTCGGTTCGGTTCCGTGGCTCCCATCCTGGTTATCATCATCCAATTTGACCTATCAAAGTGAATACAGATGAACATCGAATACAGTCTCAGTTAAGCACAGACATATCAATTTATCAAACGTGTGTACCAGCATTCATAACACTAAATGCTGAACTGAACATTCCTCCTCGCGTTCGTTAACAAGGCGGTCGACTCGAAACCGTCACATGTCCACATATTAATTTGACATCATGAATTTTCTCGTTTATGATTAAGACTTTGCTATACTTCTTCTTTTTTTTACCTTGCTGACTGTCTCTTCCAATGTCTCGACGACTGTATCGGAGTTTCGTCGTTCTTCATTGTCCATTCCGGCGCTCTTGCTGGTGCAGCTCTCGCAAACGGGTTGATCGTCTCTGACAGTGAACTCCCCCGTAATTTCTTGTCGACACTGGACACAGCGAAAACAGTCTTTATGGTAGTTCTTGCCTAGAGCGTCAATCACAGGCTGAAAAGAAACAATAATTATCAGTCCCACTCAGGAACACATGCCAACTAGTTCTGGGTGCCA
>JAQIWT010000653.1:0-16715 GCA_034696485.1 Isohypsibius dastychi
TTCTCTTCTCCACCGCGGCGCATTAAACGCCTTTGGCAAAAATTAACGCAGTCTGTGTTTTTTCTCTACGTAAATATTCTGAGTACAAAGGCAGTGAGTAACCGATCGTTTTCGATTCCAATTCGAAAAAATATTCCTTAGTATGCTCTGCCGACACCGTCCAAGCAAGTTTTTTACCTCATGAAAAAAGCGGGTTAACTACTTAACCACTGCTGTCGCATTTTCAAAACTTGAAATCCACAGAACATAAAATCGTA
The DNA here is from genome assembly GCA_034696485.1 of Isohypsibius dastychi. Taxonomy (NCBI): domain Eukaryota; kingdom Metazoa; phylum Tardigrada; class Eutardigrada; order Parachela; family Isohypsibiidae; genus Isohypsibius; species Isohypsibius dastychi. The sequence continues at coordinate 258 of JAQIWT010000653.1, forward strand.
ATCATAAAACAAGAAATTCGAAAAGCAGCCTTGAAACAGTGAAATGAACAATAAAACGAGAAGTAACTGAAATAAAAAACGGAAATTTTTAAAGACATTCTGGAAGGCGTGTCAAAACATGAGCAGAAATTTAAGAAAAAGGATGCAAGAAATCAGAGGCTGTTCATCGAGCAGCCTCCTTGGCAGCCAAGATCAAGGGGGTCATAGTTGCCAGAGGTTTTGCTCGTTTGATGAAAGGATGTTTGAGGAGCTCAGATGCGGTTGGCCTGCGACTGGGCTCTACTTCTAAGCACAGGTCCAGGAAGTCTTGGAATACGTGACTCAACTTATCTCGGTTTTTGATTTCCGGCCGTCCATGCGTGTTGATTAGGTACAAAGCCCTAACAGGATGCTCGTTGAGATATGGAGGCTGCAAACAGAGTAATTCTAACTTCAGCACGAAAAACGAAACTAATTTTTGGCAATCGTTTAGCAGTAATTGTATTGTATCTGGACCGAAAACCATTTCTTCGAAAACCAGTCTGTTCAAAAAACATGATTCATTTTCGTTGACGAAGGGTTCGTATTCAGTCACTACAGAAGAAGCATCCTACCTCGCCTTCAATCATTTCGATAGCCATAATCCCAAGACTCCAAATATCGATCTTGAAGCTATATTCCTGACGTTTGACAACTTCAGGGGCCATCCAGTATCTGAAAGCTGTGAGATGAACGAAACGGTAGTACGAAATTTAACCGAGATGTCTTACGGTGTTCCAACCATCGTGGTTCGTTTGTTTTGCTCATTCGAAATTTGAGCACAGAAACCGAAATCAGCTGCAAAATAGTATGCGTCAAACCTTTTGAATCAAAATCCATTTACACAAACACAAGGATCTTACTTAGTTTGACACTTCCGTCCATCCCCAGTAGAATATTGTCACTCTTTATATCACGATGAATCACATGGCTAGCGTGGAGGAATTCCAAAGCTTGCAGTACTTCTCTCGATACAGCTGCGATTTGACCTTCATCCATGCAGGTCTCAGTCACGACATCCGTCAAAGATCCACCAGGCAGATATTCCATCACAACCTGAAACGGGAAGTGGTCAGTCTTCGCCCTTAAACAGCAACTCAGTTCTCACTTACCCACAACTCGTCTTCAACCAAGTAACTGCAATATAAAAATACCCGATCATTTTGTTTCTTCGTAAAATATACAATGAAGAAAATGCTGACCTATCCAAGTAGTTCACAACGTTATGATGTTTATTCTCACGCATAACCAAAATCTCGTTGATGATCAATTCCTTTTTCGGCTGCTGTCCAAGATTCATTTGCTTTATAGCAACTTCCATTCCCGTGCTAGACTCCACAGCAGTATAAACGCTTCCGGATGCGCCTTGTCCAATTTTTTCCGTTTTTACATATTTTCGGTTCGGATCACCGATGCTGAAAAAAACTAGCTATGCTGCTGCAACTAAAGAATGATCTGGGATTTTCTACCTAACGATGGACCTCAATTTCTTGAGGACCTCCTCATCCGTCATCTTTTTTCTCCGGTCTTTCTCTTTCTTGTCTCCTCCACGACCAACAACTTCTCCGGCAAGCGTTACATCTTCTGGAATAGCGCTGATAATTGTTGCTCGCTTCTCGGGCTCGACCGGTTTGGTATAAATCGATTTCGTTCGCTCCGGACGGGGAGGAATTGCAGGGGCTGAGCCACGGGGTTCTTCGCCGGAACTTCTCAAACTCCCGACTTCATCAACGCGGTCGGATGATCCACCGAACTGGAATATCAAAGGTCATTTTAGTGACTGATACAAGAACAATGCTGATTGTTACCCACCGAAAAGTCACTTCGATTAGGAGAGCCCATCGAATCTGGAAGAAACCGCGGTATAAGGGAGTTAACCACCAGGATGAAAATAATTTCGAACCGGATTTCATTTGCATGAACTTTGTTTCATGGCCAATTTTGTTGCTCGTTTCGTAGTACTGCAGAGCCGCCAGAAGTTCATGTGGATTGTTTTTTTGTTCCGTCTTGCTGATGCACGCTGCTTGTAGAAGATTTTTCCATTGATCTGGCATACCCTGTCGCCGAAAATTGTGACTATTTCATTAAATCACGTCGAAAGAAATTCAGGCTAACCGTGAATTCTCCGGTAGTTGGATCGAAACCGACATGCCTAAAACACGACGTTCAGTTTAATTTCCTCACGAAACCGAACCGGACATGTTTTGTAAGATTCTAGCTTCTCATTTTTCGTGACTTTATCGAACTTACATCGTGTGCTCAAAGTTTGTAGGAGCCCCAATTACAGGCTTGAAGTCGTTTTCCTTGCCATTTTTCTTTCCTAAATCATTATGCATGAATTATCAGACTGGTGCAATGTAAGAACCGAGCTGCGAAATATAGCTAACCCTTGATTTTGTTCAGTAATTTCCTCGGTGTTTCTGGTAAAGGCCGAGCATCGACAGATAAAGAGCTTTCCCTGCAAACACATCGCTGTATTTATGAACCGGATACATCAGATAATTTACGTGGATGAACTGACTTTGGCGACGTTATCGTGCTCGTAAATCTCAAAGGAGGGGCAGGAGGACGCTCCTCAGGCTCATCATAGTCCGACATTTTAATCCAGAGAAATAACTGATCCAGTTGATAGCAGTGATCTTTCCAGTAGCGAAATGTCTGGACTAAACGAAAAATAAACATGGTTACTTCCGGATTTACAAACAAGATATTTTGAAAGGGAATCCAAACGTCGAAAAATGGTCAATACAACAGTCCAGTTGAGCAAACGTTTTTTGAGGCAGAGAATCGTTTCACTTGCATTTTGAATACCTAGATCAATTCTCCAAATCGATCATCGAATCAAGACAGTGAGCGCTGTTCTGGAACGCACAACGCGACTAAAAGCACAATATCGAAGATGGCACGGTGGAAAATAATCATCTCGATCAAACTGAACTTGGACGACTTTGAAGGCTTAAACTCGACGATAAGCTGTGGTTCTCTGTATGTTGAGAAGCAGCTGGGGATGGCATGTACAGGAACGTATATCGTGACATCGTTTCAGAAATTGTGAATGGGCTGTGAGTCATTGGGGAAAGGCAAAACAAAACAAACCTAAACTGGCCTCTGTCTGTGTCTGCTCGACTTGATGAAATCCGAGACGAAATCGCGCGCCTAGACTCCAGGTACAAGATCACTGACCGGTTAATTTACCAGGTACCAACTACAAATTGTAGCGGGATCAGGAGGTTTTATTCGATGTGGGCTTTTGCAAGGCGCGTTGGATTTTCTGGCTCACATTTTGCTGTGTTCGCCGCCGAAGGAAGTGGAACGAAAATCAGCAATCCGATATTTCGCCTTACTTCTGTATCCGTGCATTTTGCCTCTGAACCATTTGCCCATGAATCTGGAAAACTTAAGAGTCTGCTCAGACCCGCCGAAAGCCATCTCCTTGGTATACTAACAAATTCATCTGGAATGGCAAAATCTACCGAAAAAGATTTCGTCGAAGATCTTGATTCTCACATTGTTTGGGTTGATCTTGAGGTACGTACGTACCCTACGCCTAGGCCCAGCGATGTTGTTACTTGTCACTACAACGGTTTCTAAACTTTCACCGGTGCTTATTTTACAGCGTGATCGAACATATTATTGGCTTTTTTTAGATGTCCGGTTTAGACCCGGAAGTTCACAAAATCGTCGAAATGGCAGTGATTATTACAGACAGTGAACTGAACGTCGTTGCAGAGGTACGTAAGTATTTTTTTCGTCCGTATTGATCGTGCTTAAGTTTCCTTTCTTTGTCATGTTCAGAGTCCAGAAATTGTGATTCACCATGACCAGGATGTGATTGAAAATATGTCGGATTGGTGTAAGGATACGTTCGCCAAGGTACTGCTCATGGAATCTGTTTTTGTACACAAACGAGTAGGAACTTGACTGGGTTCAGTCTTATGTTTGTATTTTATAGTCTGGTCTGACAGAAGAAATCCGTTCGAGCGAAATTTCAATGGACTCAACCAAAAAAACAATGATGACCTTTCTTCGGCAACATATCCCGTACAAAAAGTGCATTCTAGCTGGGAACAGGTACAGCACTTGTTCCGTTGCTTGTCTGCTTCCGGTGCAACCGTCTTGATTGTCATCTTTCAGTGTATATATGGACCGTCTATTTCTCAAGAAACAAATGCCCGAGTTCGACGTGAGGTTTTCCTTAGAAATGCGACCTCTGTTTGAATGCTTGTTTTTTCCAGGATTATCTTCATTATCGGATCCTCGATGTGTCGACTCTAAAGGAATTGAGTAGAAGATGGTATCCTTCAACCCACTATAAGCAACCAAAGAAGAAATGCGCACATAGGTGAGGCTGCTTTCTTGCGATTTCACACGTGTTTCCAGTCTGCTGGTTTCAGGGCGCTTGCGGATATCAGAGAGTCAATCGAAGAATTAAAATGGTATCGCTCGAATATTCTCCGTCCAAAATAATCACTTAACGAGTGGACTTCAATCTGTGATACTCATCTCATAAAATTCGGATGTATTATTACGTCAGCAGTGGAAAGAATTGGTGTACAATAATATCTGACGGCCTTCCAAAATTAATAAAATGGTACATCATATCGCGGACATCCCGACATCCCGTTGAATCTATTTGTTGAGATAATCGCGGGCATGTTCTTGGAGCTCCCCTTTCGAAATCCGATTAAATGTCATGGAGGTTGATGATTGTTCGTTGTACATGGAAGGTGGGGGAGCGAAAGCCCAAGGTCTCCGCTCGTCTGTCGTCCTATCGCTGGCTGCATCCTCAGCCGGTTGACTCGACCGGTCATAATCCTGAGCCGGTTTTTTCCATGGCTGCACGTGTTCCCACGGTTTATATTCTTCTTGTTCCACTTTCTTTTCGTCCGTGACAGCAGAAGGATATTCGCAATAATCTGAAGGTGGTGGTCTTTTGAAATTCTTGTTTGAGCCATATTTCGTGGGTGCGGAATACGAAGACGGCGGCGCAAAATCCAGATCTCGTCGACTGCGCTGTTCTTCCATGTAATCTCTTGGATCTTTTTCTGAAGGCTTTTCTAAATAAGCCACAATATAATAAATGATATCGAAGGAGCAGAAGCCAATCCAGACTGGAAAAACCTACTTTTCCCGCTATCCCATTCCCGGGCTGGTGGTGGGCCAATTCGCACGGGCGCTTCCGGTACGGGCGGCGGCTTTTGTTTTTCTTGTAAAGCCTTCTCAAAATCCCAATCGTCTTCATCATCTATGAACATCCCACTTGCAAATTCAGTAAAATGAATTGCCTGTGTTACAACTGATGAAACCCACCTTCGGTTTCCTTGACTGAGTCCCCTTTAATCTGCTTTCTCTCCCGGACTTTTGCCAAGCGCGCTTCTTTCATAGCATCACGTTTAGCTCTGACAAATTCCTTACCACTGCGGGTCGCTAAGGTCTACACGCGAAAGGTCACGTCATGGCAATACGAGCACAATTCATCTGATCCGTTTACCTGCTCCCGTAATCTTTTCAGCTCCTTCATCTGTTCATTACGAGTGGCTTCGTCAGTGGAAAATTTGTAATATCCAACACCCATGTTTCGGTTTTCTGCAAAAGAAAAGCAACTCCTGAATACAAGCCAAAAGACAGAATTCTCCCGGAAGTGGATAACTCTACAGCAAAGCTCTCACCTTCAGCTTCATACATTTGGTAATGTATTGGACCAACAGGACCGGAAGGAACTGCTTCTTCCTCCCACTGTTGTCTTTCCAATTCTCGTTCCATATCTTTGGAAAGAAGAGTCCGCTGGTCCAAGCTACGACTCAAAATCATTTAATCACGGTGATGAGATATATATCGGAAACACATTCTTACGGAACAGGTCCAAAGTCAAAATGCCCGGCCGATTGAGGACCAGATACCAACCCTTGTTCGGGTAATGAAGTCTTAAACGCGCTGTGATCAGCCGTTTCACCGGCAAGTTTTTGGTTCTCTTTGAGAAGGCCAGGAAGATCTTTTTTCAGACATTTTCTAGATCGACCCAAGTAATCCTCATATTCGGTCCTACATCAGAATAAATACCGTGTTTCGCAACAGAGGAAAAACACAGTAATAAACGCTCCAGTAGTACCATTCTCCTTCGTTGAATGACGGAGGCAAGGAAGGAATATCATCGTCAGAGTCCGAGTCAGATTCAGATTCCGAATAACGGCGACGAGCCTGAGAATCGAAATGCTTTCCTTCCATTGCTTTTCTTTGAAAATCGATCAAAACGTGTTCGTCTTCATTAGGGTCTAAAGGCAATAAAAACATGAAAACTGCGCTCAAGAGTACAAAACAAAAACTTGCTCAACCTGTCGTGATGGCGCCGGAATTCATCTGATCATAAATTTTCGCTTTCGCTGCAAGATTAGACCTAAAAGCAAACAGGTATATCACTATCTGAAAACACAAGTAGGAACAGTACAAAACAAAATAAATATTCGACGCACTTCGCAAATTCCCATCTCTTCTCATCCTCGGTGGGAACGGACATTTCCAAATCTCGTTGGTTCCGAGCCGCAACACCTGGGTTTCCGGAAGGCTTTTCCGCGACCTAATGAAAAACTGAAGCCAACTGTAAAACAGGAATCTTGATTCCTGATTTACCTTCGCGACATGAACTTTTGTTTTGCTCTGAACAGCCTGATAACCTGTGACAAATCCTGATCCATCTTGAGCCTGTTTCTTTTGTTGGAATTCAGCTTGTTTACGATACAGCTCTGCTTTCAGGTTGTATAGCTGTAACAAAATAAATTAGAATCGTGACGAAAACTACGGAAAACATACGGAACGAGCAACAACGACTTACCGAAGAGGAGCTAACTTCGTACGGCACTTTCTTCGACATCCTTGTACAATCAAGGTATTTTATTCCTCCGAACGTATGTATATCACAACACGAGATAATACAGTCTTTCTTCAGTTCTGGATTTGGAAATCACACTCGGAAGTTCAAGAGACATCGATATGGCACGCAACAACACGTGCATGTGCTACGTACGTATCTGCATCTAGCTATGGTTAGCCAACGCGGCCAAAACTCCGCGGTGACGGCGTACGCTCTACAACGTACGCAACGTACACACGCAGCACACTCACACAGTCGATGAGCTTCATATGTTTGGGATTTTGCATTTTCACATTTTATTTTAGCTCATTCATCTTTGTTTACATCTGATCTGGATATATTTCCATCCAATTATTCTGGACTCGAAATCAATTTGGGAAACTCAGCAGCTCCATCGCATTTCGACCAGCCAGCGCGACTGAAGAGTACAACCACCTTGGCTTTGTTGTGCCTTTTTGCAGAATTCAGTCTGGACTTGATCGAAAGGTACTATTTCACCTCAGTAATGAAATTAGCCTTGAGGCTTACTCAGTCAGTTTCTGTTCTTTCCGTGTATTTCCGTGTTGTTTCCGATTTTTATTTCATTCCAGGTTTTGGGCTGTGCAAAGAGCTGCACGAAATCGGAAATGCGAATCGGTATTTTGCATCCGTGCCAGAACTGTTTTGGATTTCATCCAGGAATGTGCAGCATGCCCGTTCTGCCGCGAATGATGCTGTGGAGGGTCCCTGGGAAGTTCCAGCAATTCCCGCTTCCACTAAATCCAGTACTCTCGGAAATTTGAAGAGAGGAAAAGTCGGGCGTTTATTCTTCAGCGGAATTGTTGCAACGGTGTTCGGCGCGTCTGGTTTCATGGGGAGATATGTTGTGAACGAACTCGGTATGAACTTATATTTCGCAGATTTGAGATATACGCACTGACGTTTGTTTGGTCAAGGAAAATTGGATCGCAGGTTGTGATTGCACATGGGTGTGATGCTCATGATGAGAGACATTTAAAGCTGATGAAGTGATTTGGGCCAGATTCTTTATCAACCAATTGATCTTCGAGATGAAGCTGCCATCAAAAAATCCGTCAAATATTCCAATGTGGTTTTATCAACCTCATTGGTCGGGATTACGAAACCAAGTAAGTTAAAAACGGAATTTCGGTTCAGATCACGGTGAAATCCCGCACTATCACTTCACGTGTTTGATCTTATATTTGAGCGTAAATGGAAAATATTCAAATTAAAAGATCACATTTTTGGATTTTTTCCGCGATTTTTTTTCAAGTGTTTCTTTGCAGGAACTTTAAGTTTGACGACGTCCACGTGGAAGGAGCGCGAAGATTGGCTCGTTTTGCCAGAGAAGCTGGAGTGGAGTGTTTTATTCACATGCCGGCCTTGAATGTGACGGAAACGCCAAGTAGGATTTAGTTTCCGCAAATTCGGTCGTGATCACGCTTGCCTATCTGACCAAGTTTACCACTAATTTCATTGTTTTTCTCATTCCGAAAACAAGGTATTTTTCAACTTACATTGGCTTCTTCTATTTGTGCTGGTAATCTAGTCTGTTCTGTCTTTCGTTCTGCTAAATTTCTCCAGTATGCGGATAAAAACAAATTCACCTATCCACTGTGAGTGATCAATATTTCTTTCCAATTTTTGATGTAAATGTTTTCATCATGAATTTTGTACCCCCGAAATGCAACTTAATTTACCACTTCTATCTTTTCAGGTTCAATGCGTACAGCATTGCATTCGTCATCTCTCGACATTTTTCGGTCGCTTCCTCCGGATACGTCATGCTTTATGCTCCAAAACCGTCCTAAATTTCCTGCACTGATTTTGGACAAACAAAATTTCAACATTCCAGCCGTCAAGTAGGTTTATACATTCATTTCAAATTTATATGAATGATGAGAATGTTTTACATGTATAGTTGTCCTCTTCGCATTGATTGTCATCCGCAATTTCTGGATGCTTTTCCGATTTCTCACCTTCCACATTCGACGCCGTCGTGAACGCACCGAATTCTTAGTTCAGCGCCGAAAGTTAGCAGCAGAGTGCCGTAGCAAGCCTTATCGTGCAGAATCGTTTTACGAGGGAGAAATTTCACCGGAAGTCTCTCCAAAGACCCTCAACACCAGGAGTGAGCTGAAATCCGAAAGGAAAAAAGACTGAGGAACCAAGCTTCCAGCTGTATTTCCTCGCTAATCTTTTCATTCTGAAGTTTTTTTTATTGCTGGAAGACTTATCATATTGTGCTGGTATTTTATACTAGCAGCATATTTTTGTGTGTTTCCGATGGACATCCATTTTGTACACCATACGACATTTGTATAACGTTTGTACACGACAAAAGTGGCATCATACAAGATTAAAACAGAAAACATCACTCTCCCAACTTCCCTCCTCCGGTTCTATATTTATTTTCAAAAGTGAGAATTTTACGGCGAGTGATTTCATTGAAACATTAAAATAAAAGCTTCAAGTAGTTTTCTACCCAAACAAACCATATCAGTCCTCTAACGGGAAAGGGAGTAATCTGTTTACCATTCTGACGCCTGGTCACAGACAACGCGTTGATGCTCAGCTGCGACCTTTAGTATCTCCCATTCTGGCAAGTTTTTTTTTTCACTATAGCAAATTTTTAATTAGCAACAGATACAAAGACTGGCAAGTTACTCCCCAAACGAATAATAATAGATATCGCCCTACTTGACTGCGTTTTGAATGGCAACATGCTGGCAAGTTGTAACCCTTTACCGTATCCATCGGAACTGCCCGACTCAATTCGAGTTACGCCCAAATCGATTTGCCACGGAAGGAACTGGACTTACGCAAATAGGTAATGGTGCTTTATTCAAGTAATGCGATATCTGTCAAAAACTCGCGAACGTCAGTTTACCAAAGGTCACGACGTTCAGTCTATCCAAGCAAGTTGTATCTGTACAAAACCACCGGACAGGATAAACAGACTCCGAAACCTCAATAAATTCACCGTGAAATGTTCATTCAACGCAAATCGCCAAGGAGACAACTTGTCAGTTTGTTTGCAAAAGCGATATCGGCAAAAAATTACTGTTAGTGCCAACGCCTACTAAAGGTCACGCGATAGTTCTGTAAACAGGTGTCGGACAGGTGAAACGGAGTATACTATCAACCTGTCTTTAGTCCGAATCTGTTAACTCGAAGAGTTTTCATTTGGCAGATTATTTGTTCGGCACTCATTTTGCTGGCTTCACGGCCAGACAGTAAAAATTTGTCTTCATGGCTGTATGACTTTACTGTTGTCATTTTACAAGACAGGAAGAATGTAAAGGTCATGAAAATGGTAGCCGATATTACTATGTCGTATCCAATCTAATTTTAACACTCACAGACTAACACAGCATTACGCTTTTGCTGATTATATGCCACATCGAGAAGCGATGTACCGAGCAACTGTTGATTCTGCTAGAATTGCTCTTAACAGCTGCATTTCCTTTCAAACTTGCCCCGTTTTTTTAACGGGAAGAAATAACGGGACGAATTTACCGTTTTTCCGCCCGTTACCGTTTTTACCGTTTTTTTAACGGTAACGGGGGCCTTCTGTAACGGGACGGGAACGGGCGGGATTCAGGTCAAAGCGTCGGAAACGGGTGCTGCCTCCCGTTATTCCCGTTATTTCCGTTATTTTCGTTATTTTCGCTATTTTCGTTATTTCCAGCGTCGGTTATGATTTCCGTAACTGCTGTTTCCGTAACCTACTCCTACTCCCTCAAACTGATTGAATCCACTGTAGGCGTAGGCGCAGCATTGCAGCTCCTCGGCAGTCCGCATATCACAGCGCTCAACGCGCGCGCACCCACAAAAAAATAACGGTAATAACGGGCCCGTTAACGGGGGAAAAAATTGTTAAACGGTAACGGGCGGAAAACGGGAGCGGTGTAAAAAAACGGGCAATAACGGGCGGGAGAGCAAAAAAAATAACGGGGCAAGTTTGTTTCCTTTCATTTCGCTCGAACCAAAACCGGCAATTTCAGTGAATTTTCATGGTTTTTTGAGGTGCAGGAACCGAGTAATCCAAAATGTGATCCAGGAGACATATCAGTTTGTTCGTGCTTCTTCTAGCTACCGAACGAGTGGCTACAAAAGTCGTTTTTGATCATTCAAGTGACCACTGGCACCGCAAAGCTGAAAGTGACCAACCACGTGTCCACGAAAACGACAACCTCGTTCCGCTAACACAAATACCAGCTGATCAGGATGCAGTAACTACAGTAAACCACCATGTCTTGGTAATGGTAGCCTTTTTTCATATCAGCAAGTATTCGCTGGTCTTTGGCTTGTTCTCACATTCAGATCCAGCTCGAAAAAAACCGGCCGAGCAACACGTTAGGAAAATCCAGCATTTTTGTAAAAAACAAGCTTAGATCTAGTTCTAACGCCTGGCAGAAAATAATTACCAAGAGAAATAAAACCGCATGTTACGGGCAACAGTATAGAAACCTTGGAATATCAGAGGAGAATAAATTTTCTATCATGGCCCATCTCACTGGCCTGATATTTTTCTTCAAATATTCCTCCATCGAACGATGTATCACATTATGCGAGAAGTGGCGGCAGGCGAAGAGTATATAACAGATATTACAATATTTTGATAGCACCACATGTTTCTCGACTCCTTCCAAAATGTCCATGCGGCGTGAGTATCGAACGACGGATTCGGTTTGGGCGAGGAGTTCTTATGGAGGAGCGTCCGAATGCTCAGCACCGCCCTATCTTTCCAGAATGTCTTTCTCGATATTCTGCTTGAATTCACCTTTCTTCTCTTCGTACTGCTTCTGCAGTAACTTCGCTTTCGTCAGATCAGCCTGAAATGGAAAGTTCATTTTTAATAAAAACAAATTTTCAGAAAAATCATGCTTGAAAATTAATTTAAGAAACAGCCTAAAACCCCAACATCAAATCATGATCATTTTGACAACTGAATTGAGAACACAGTTATAACAAGGAGATTCGAAATTTAAAAAGGCGACAATTCCAGAATTTGGAAAACAAACAGAAGCCCAGAATCACGGAAACGTTATTTTAAGCAAAACACCAAATCTAAAATAGCTTGCAATACTTTCAATGTTATATTATAATCCAACCATTTCTCCAATTTTCTTATCTGATGTTTCCATACCTGAAGATGAAGATCAACTCCTTTCTCATAAGCATCCCACGGAAACAGCTGCGCTTTGGCAACTCGATTGGTTTCTCCTGAAAACCTCACAGCATTCTCTCCAGTAAACGTCTCCGCGATGACAAGCGTATCTTTGAACGGGTTCTCTCTCATACTCCTCGTTTTTGGATCATAATAAGCGGAACTCAGATCCAAATTCAACAAATATTTCGCCGTGTATTCCCGAATTCGGAGATTCCTCACATTAATCCGCTGCTTGCTGTCGACTTTCGTACCAGGCATTTCCATGTCATCCGCATATTTATCTTCATTATCATCCACATCAATAGGCTCAACTTTCGCCACCTCATCCGTCGCAGCTTCAGCACTACCTTCGCCAAATTTAACCGCGTCAACTGAAGACAACTTAGCGTCAACTGAAGACGAACTTCTCCACGACAGCTTTGTATTCACTTGGATCATAACCGTTCCATCGATCTCTTTTTCCTACAAGAAAAACATTCAGAAACGACTAGGAAAACTGAACGCAAAAATAAATACCTCAGATTCTCAGAAATGGTGATCAATGCTTGAATTGACAAATTCATCAGGCGAGTGGCGAGATATTATCTCCCGTGAATCTCGCTGCAATTTTTCGTGGTCGTTCCAGACAGTCTTTCTTCTTGTGTGTCATGGCTCCGCAGTTCTCACAAGCTCCTTTGCGGAATTTCGTCGAAACTGAATTCGAATTGACTTCTTTTTGGCACCAGTCTGCGATTCCAGCGTAAACTGTCTGCTTCTCCTCCGGAGCTCGCTGATGTTTCAGAGTGGGTCCAGTAGCTCCAATATACCACGGTGCAGTAGCAATGTAATGGGGAATGTGGGGATTGATATCGTGTTCTCCTTCGTCCTGTTCAGCTAGCTAGCTTATAGAACAATTCCTGCTTTACGGGCTTCCTCCAGCTCCTTAGTTTTTCGATAATCGTCATGGCTGGATTTTTTTCCATCCCCGGCGTAATTTTTCTCTCCGATGATCGCCGAAACGGGTAGTTGCGATGAAAACATGATATTTTAACAGAAACAAATGCAGGAAAACAAACCTTTGATATGCTTTACTGAAGCCCAGCTCAATGACTGTGTGTGCGTGCTACGTGTGCTGACTGTGTACGCTGCGTGCGTATGCGAGCACGTAGTTTTGGCCGCGTTGGCTAACCATATCTAGCACCACGAAGCATCACCCGCAACGCTTGCGTGCTTCCCGTCCGTGTCGTGCATGAACACAGATACGCACACGAACCGTGTCAGTGTACGATTTCACACGTCAAGTGAGTCATCAGCTGTTGGTTCACCAAAAACAAAATCAAATTGGAAATTCCAAATTTGCTGTTGACGTACAACAACTGTTTGTCAAACAAACAGCGATCACTTGTGCATTTTGTTTTGTATGGTTTTGCTTGATAACAGCATTTCGAGTGTCTTGCTGCTCATATTGAGTTTCCGGAAGATAATGTTGACAGGAAATACGGTAAGGAAACTCGCAGATCATTGTTTGCACTTGCAGTTGGATGGCTGTTTCTTTTTTTTGCTTAGTGTTTGGGCAAAATGCTTGGTCTCTTCTCCTTCGGTATCCTCTGTGCATACTTGCAGACATCTTCTGCTCAAGATTCAAATGTTTTGGACGATTGTTTACGGGGCAGAAACCACAAGGAGAAGCCATCCCCGGAGGCCGGTATTCCATCAGATTCTGCGGTATGTTTTTTCTGGCTCTGTTGTTTCGTGTTCAAGTTGCAAACAGTGACTGTTCCGCTTCAGTGTGCTGCGTGGTCTGGACGTTCTTGCTGCAGAAATGACACGGCGGCAAATATAACCGCATTGGGAAAAGATGACAAACATTTAGGGTTCACGTGGGACCATTGTCCAGAGAAACCCCTCTCCGCTCGCTGCAGGGATTTCTTCAAAAAAGATCTGTGTTTTTATGGTGAATACCACGCAGTTTTCTCCGGTTGTGTTTAACTCTCATGTACGCAGAATGTTCGCCCAATGTTGGCCCCTGGATAACGCCGGATCCACGAAAGATTCGCACGGAACGCTTTGTGGATGTCCCTATATGTGCGTCAGAATGCACAGCGTGGTTCGATGCCTGCAAGGAAGATTGGACCTGCGTTGCCAACTGGGGAAAGGATTTTGTTTTCGGCGGAGGTGAGTTCGGATTATTAATCTATATGTTCCAAATTAAAGTCGGTACGGTAGCTGGATCTAAGTTCTAATTTTTTTATTCGGGCCGGAAGTCTGGTTCAGAATTCACTGCAGTTCTGATGTTGCTGAAATATAGCCACGAGCGAGGGACCGCTAATGTGGTCGGATTTTGGGCTTTGTATCAGATTATTGAGGGAGGACTGTTGATGGTCTTTGCGAATTGTTGCATTGTGGACTTTTTCGACGAGTTCGCCATGTTCCGCTCGTGCTCTGACCAGGGTATCTTCGACGACGCTCATCTTCATCCACTGCGATGATAGAACAAAACAACAGACGACCGGATGCATTAGAACGGCGCTGTCTGGGGTTGAATTAGCGAGGACGAATGAAATTCCCCGGCATATCCCGTTTAGTTGCTGTTTGAATTTAGCGGAATATTTATCAAGCCTCTCAGATTTCTTCTTGGTAGAACAAACAAGTTGGCTGCGCAGCGAAAGGAGGTGCTCGAACAGCGATTCTTGGTCGCGCCAGGCCTCCTCAAGAATATTGCTCATCATTGCCGCGCATTCTTCTTCAAACGGCTCAGGTGAGCCATGGTGCGTCATTTTCTGTTCATTTTCTAATTGTTGAACAGCCATTTCGGTTCGGTGGTGTTCCGCATCTAGAAACTCGTTCTCGTTTTGGAGACTCTCGAACTCCTGTGTCCATTGCTCCTCAAGATTCGACTGGATTTTACAGAATGTGTTTTCGATGCTTTCGTACATATGCTGTGTGGCTTTCAGCAACTCATCCGTTTTACTGGTTCCGTGGTCTGCATGGAGCTTGCTTTTACTGGAAGCGTGGCGCTTCCGGCTTGGGCATCTTGGTTGCACCGCTTTGTTCGAGCTTTGGAAATGATTGATTCGGTCGAGGATGTGGTGATAGGTTCTGCTGAGCTCTTCTTTTTCAGTCTTGAGGTCGTGAGTTTCGTTCTCAAGTTCACTTATGTTTCGTTCCAGATCTGCTTTTTCCTTGTCGTGGTTCTCCATTCGCTTTGCGATTTTGATGACCAAATTGACCAGATCTTGTTGTTTGTGAGAGTGACCTTTATGAGACGAGTGGGGCTGCGGTTCTTGCTGATGAGGTGTCACTTTTTCGCATGTAGAGACATCGTGGTGACCGTGATGATGAGGAGAATGATAACATTTTTTCGGATGCATCCTGTCCGTTTTTGACCGGTCGCTGCTGTTTCCGCATGCTCGTTTTGAACAGCAGCCTTTTTTTGGAGTGGGTGTCTCAGTGGCGTGTTTTCGCTTATGCAAATGTTTTGTCGATAATTTGGCAGATCTTGTTTTATTACATCCCGTAAAGGGGATGTGTTTTCTCACTTTTTGGGGATGATGGTGATGGGCGAGGTGCGCTGTGGAATGGGTGTTCTGTTGATTGATTCCCGACGTGGAATTTGATACGTGAGCAAACGGAGAAAGAAGCTGTGAATTTGTGGATCGTGATCGTGCTGTTAAATGATGTGTATCCAAATGGAGATCGGATTTGTGCGAGAACTGGGAGTTCTTGGACTCGGGATGCTCTCTGGATGGAGATTCGTTGGAGTGATGAGAGCTTTTGTGTATTAAATGAGAACCTGCCGACCCTGGTTTCTCTTTTGAATGAGATTCATTCAAGTGATGACAGGACTCCGCCACATTGGAATCGGTGGAACCGTGACCTTCTTTGGTGTGAGATTTATTGAGATGATGGTGTGGGTGTTCGTTGGCCAGATGCAGAACCTTGGAATGAGATGTGTTCGAGTCATGTGAACGGTGTGTTCGTACATGTTGTTGAGAACTTGTGTGAGATGGATGAAGGAGTTGCTTATGATGCTTGAAACTATCTGAAAGGTCATGGTGGCTGTTCACTGTATGTTGATTGACTTTGCATCCAGATGGTTTCTGGTGTTCGTGGTGATGTGGAGAACCATGGTGTGACCCGGAGTGGGTTACCTGATGATGATGCTCTTTGACACGCTCGTGCGATGTACTAAGTGCCACATCCCTTTCTGATTTTTGGCAGACATAATGGGTGCTTGGTTCCTTCGGTGATCCACATGGCTTTTCGTTGAGAGCAATGGGTTGGCAAGGTGGCACCTTCTCCTCGTGACATTTAAGCTTGCTCTTTTTCTGTTTGCGTGGAATTATCAGCTTGACGCTGAACCTACCTTCTGGAATTGGGGATACTTTGTGATTACATTCACAAGTGTTGGGTGGTG
>JAQIWT010000654.1:0-16705 GCA_034696485.1 Isohypsibius dastychi
AGAATTGAGCTGACTGAGTGAAAACCAAGCAAATTCAAAAATAACCCGACTAAGGCACGTTTTCACTTCATCTTGTTATTCCAAATCAAAGAAAGATGCCAACATAAAACGGATAGAAAATCTGTCACAAAAACACGCTAAGAAAGAAAGGTCATGTTGAACATTTTTAGAAAGCACAACCTCATCCACATCCAGCAATATAATATCGCCTCCAGGCCGGCAACGCCGCATGAGCAGCTCGCTCTTCCGCCAGAATCTCCTTCAAATTCATATCCCGTCTTCCCGTATCCAGATCCATCGTCTTCGTTTTAAACAAAAAGAACCTTTTCTCATTCCCACCATGCGTCACCATAAATGGTGTTTTCTTCACCAACTTCCAAACCACATAAAATATCAGCACAATCGGCGCGGCCAAATACGCTTGGAAAAAGCTATCCGCAGTGGCTGTCTTCCCAATAGGCGCCACCGCTGTATAAAACTGCGCCAGCAGAATCAACACATTGAATATCACACCCCACCATGACCCAGTGACTCCGAATGCGGCTTTAAACGGAAGCTCTTCCAAAGTATGGCCTTGTTGTTTCCAGGCACTGCGGAACCGTATGTGCGCCCAACAAATCGACAGCCAGGTGAATATTGTTGACAGACCAGAAATGGCCAGCATCCAGTTGAAAATGAGTTCATGGTCCGAGGATTCGTTGATGTAAGCTAACAGTCCCAGGGCCAACGCAAGGATGATGGCGAATAACGGTCGGCCTTCTCGGTCAATATACCCAAGGAAGCGGGGTGCTTGGCCGTGTTGGGCCAGTGCGCACAGCGTGCGGGATGAGCCGTAGACTGCCGAGTTGCCAACGGAGAGAACGGAGACGAGGATGACACCGTTGAAGATGGAAGGTAAGACGTCGATACCGGCATCTGTGATAGCGATGACGAAGGGTGATGCGGCCGCTCCAGAACCGTTCCCGGCGTTGAGGAGCATGGGATGGTTGAATGGTACGATGAGGCCGACGAGAAAGAGTGTGCCGATGTAGAAGATGCAGATGCGCCAAAAAACCTGTTTGGTCGCTTTTGGGAGAGTTTTACGGGGATGAGCGGATTCGGCGGCGGCGAGACCGACCATCTCGGTTCCACCGAATGCAAAAGCGGCAGTGACGAAGACGGAGCAGAAACCTGAAACATGATCAAACATCATATAGGGTACCGACATTCATTGCGGGAATTAGGAGAAGAGATCGCCGTCAGTAATCAAAAGCTCCTGAGAAGTAATTCATACCAAATTAGGAATAAGTCTTCAAGTTCAATTTCGAAAAAACAGGTTCAAAATTAAATCCAAGCACGCTGACGAGTTGAGAAGTTTCCAAATTGTGCCTAAAGTCAACGGACTAAAGAATTCACCCCCCCCCCCTCCGGCGCTGCTAGATTAGCTGCAGTGACACCCACAGGGAAGAAAATGCCACGAATCTGCCTACAAATTTTACCAGAACAATCACTGTTGGACGTCTCGCGGACTTCAGTTAAATGTCTCAAACTTACATGTACCTTTGATTTCACAAAGGAGAATATTCTAGCCATAAGAAATACCACAGAACAACCTTTCAGTTCCGTTAATTCTATCTACAATTACCTTGAAAGCCGTTGTTGAATGGTCCGGGGTCGATCCAAGTCTTCACTCCATAAACTTTCCCATCCGGCGCCCCACCGCAAATAATCACAATCCCCAGGATAATGAACCCAACGACCGCCGCAATTTTGATCATCGAAAACACAAACTCCGCTTCTCCATAACCCTTCACTCCGAAAAAGTTGATAATGACTACCGAGAGCAAAAAGATGGTAATCCAGGCACTGGAACTGATCGTACTTCCCCAATAATCAATCGTGATAGCAGCAGCAGTTAGTTCCAAAGGGAGGACGACCAGCCATTGAAGTGCATAATTCCAGCCCATAGCGAACCCCCAGGCTGGGTCAATGAAGCGTCCAGCATAAACTGAGAACGAGCCAGAGACGGGATAGAGAACGGCCATCTCACCAAGTGCCATAACGACATTGAAGAGCATTGTGCCGATGAGAATGAAGCCAAGGAGCAGGGAGGCTGGACCACCATTTGAAAGGACTCCGCCGGAACCAATAAAAAGACCGGTACCGATTGCGCCGCCCTGAAAATGAAGAAAATTGTCATCAACGCAATACTGGTATTTTAAAACCTCCGAACTTCTGAGTCCTGATTCAATCCTTTTCAGTTATTTTTTTTTATCTTGACCCCAGAGACATATCTGTCCTACTCCAATCCCCCCCCCCACCCCTCCACCGCACAGCTGAGTGGGATGACGGTTAGGCGTCTTGTGAATTCACTGGGCTAACATGACAAGTGGATAGCCTCTTCAGACAAACAATAATCCGTTGTTTTGTGACTTTGCGAACCAGATCTTGATTTACTAGCTGACTGCTGCAGAATTTTCGGCAACTTTAACGCTAAGATTGCAAAAAGAGGTATGATTTAAAACTGGTTGATCGCTTGAACAACACGCTGCATAGATAGTTGTTCTGTTTGTCTACACCACAATGTCGATCAACATGATTGTCAGATGTTTGATTATCTCCCTAGCGATAAGCTTGTCAGTCAAATCTGTTGATCTGGCGGAGCCGTCTATCACACAAAAAGATAGTGGGACTTCTGATTCTATTTCAAATGATCTAGGAGGATCGAACGACCAGGGTTCGCCGGATTCACAAAAGTCTGGCATCGAGTTGGAACATAGTCCAGTTCCTGACAACTACGCGTCACTGACCGCTGAGGAGAAAGAACAGTTACTTGAAATGGAAGACGCGATTGCATCAGGAGAGAGATGCCCATTCGGATTCGGATAGTTCGATAGATATTCAGTTCTACGCTCGTTCTACGGATTTTTGGAAATTCATTCTCGGACAATAAAGAATGAGACGACTCACAGGAAATTCATGGTTTATGTAATCGAATATCAAGCTCGAATGTCGTTTGTCTTCTTCGTAAACCTGATACAAGGTAACATGTCAGACACTGTTGGCTTTTTTGTGATCGTTACATACAGCTGAGGCCCTGACTTCCAAAAGAGATTACAAAATCTTAAGTTTTTGTTTCTTTCTGAAAGTGTGACATATCAATCAAGCGCCACAATATTGGAAAGGTCACCATTCTGTCACTAGTCCTTCTCGTGCGTTCGAGAAATCGATGAAGAACTTCCTGTGCATCGGACATTAAGATGCCAAACTACTGAGTGAGAGCTTCATTATCGGTATTCCCAAAGCGGGATGTATTGCTTAGGCTCATAAACCCAAAAAACAACCACGAAGCGACAAGAACTCTTCATTATGATTCTTGCGTCAGCCAATCAAGTTGGGGTTGAGTCAAAAATAAGTAGTCCTTAACTTCTGTTTGTCTACAAAGGTCAAAGCAATGAGAATATCTTCGTCACTTTGTAAGAATCTACTCAAGCTATCGTAGAAGAACTTCAGAATTCACGAGGCCCAAACTGGAATCTGAAACGTTTTCAAACTTTTTCAAATGGATGTTACTGATAAAGATAAATGAACTGAATCTCTGAGTTAATTCTTAAACCACGAAGGTTAGCTAAATAATAACACATGGCATACATAAGGTTCACTTACAAAAGCAATCATCTGCATATGTCGATTCTTTAACGTCCGTTTTAATCCTTCCTCCAATCCGGGTGCCGGTGCATCCACTTCATTCGGGTCGTCATGTCGATGTTCCTTCTCCAACTTTAATATTTGCTTCCTCTCCATCGGCTTGAACGAATCGATGTATCTTTTCCAAAACGGATCCCTTGCCGGCTTGATCTAACAATCAGAAATTCCCAAATCATCATTTGAAAAGCGACGAGAAATCAAGACGTCAAGTATCAATCAAGAAATATAACCCATTGTAGCAATCAAAAATAGTTTCTCGATCGATTTCCCAATCAAACATTGAAACATCGAATATAATAACATAATCATATTGGAATGAATATTTCCATTGAAAATTTGAGTTTGAATCAGAACACAACGAAATATATTTTGTTGAAATAATAACATTTCAATTAACAAATGGTAAATGTTACCTACCATTCCAGATGTCTCAAAAAAATCAAAATTGAAAAGTAGTGCACCGGCTCAATTGACGAGATTGACGGTAGATGAAATAAACGCGGCAAAATAATCAAATATTTCCAAATATGTGAACCAAATGCAAATTCATTCAAAATATGTTACTGAGACCCCCGATATCAAAAATCTCACTCGCAATCCAATTGCCGTAAAATCCAATGAAAAAGGATCGACATTAATCTTGTTAAACAATTAGTCATCCAGCAATAAATTATAAAGAATAGAGAAAATTCTGAAATCGAAATTGTAAATCTAAAACCAATCAAAACGTGCAAGAATTTTTTCATCAACATCACATAAACTGAAGCCAAAATGACTTACATTATTGGCTTCATATTCCGCGAGCTTGGCGCTTGACCTCGACTCCTGGAGGTCCTCCATATTCAAATCGACATTGGAGTCCATTTCACCACGTCGATGAATCGTGAAGGCCACTCCATTCGGATCCTTCGCCATTTCTGAATTAAATAATAAAAAAACTCGGTGAAGAAGTCAAGAATAAAGTTGCCAAATCGACTGTAAATATTTTCACAAGCCACTTACTCAACAGGTGCGCCGACGATTTGTGATCTGATGAGCAAGCGGTTCTTGAAATTAAACAATCAACAAATATTCAGATGGACTGTTCTGTTACTGTACCTTCGATTTTTTGGAAACCAAGAAAGTCAAGCTGACGAAAGATTACTGATCATTTGAAGAAAGCATTGTTTTGGTTTGTAAGCATACTGGGCTGATTGACCAGGATGTCGCTTAGGGCACTCATTTCATTCAACGTTTCAAAGTTGCGTACTTTTCGGTGAAAAGAGCAGGTTGGGCGTTTTTATTCACGATCGGTTTTTTTTTCTGTAATGTGTGCTGTGATGCGTGGTTTATTATGGCTATAATAAAACAAGCGTAATCTGATGTGTGAAATTTGACGAGTTTATTGTGTTTTGTTTTGTAACGCGACAACAAGGTAACTTCATGCGAGAAGAAAGTGAGTTGTGAGTGAAAATCAAAAAGTTGTGAATTCAGCAATAATGCCGAAAACGACAGAAATCTTTGATTCGTCAATTTTTTGATGGGAAACGAGCTGGTCAGCGAAATCGCCGAGGGGTGTCTGATAATAAAACACACTAAAATTAGAGGGTAGAAATCGGCTTATTTGTATAAAACCGGATATTTCGAACGGCTGAAATTCCCAATTTCGGCTTGCAAAAAATCAGATCAGAAAAATTCTTAATTATTCCTGATTACGTATTTAACTGAGTAGGAATCAGCAGTAAGGGTTACTTGAACGCCTCAGATTTCTGCATATTTATTAGATTCGAGTTCAAATCACCTTTTGCTATTTTTGATTTTGAAACGGTCATCCAATATATCAAAAATGACCCCATCAAAGGGATTCATCATAATTTATTTATCAGAACAGCTTCAAGTGAAGATCGAATTCAGGGAGTTCAATAAAAGTTCTGATCACAATGACATTTGTTTCAAAACCGGGAGGGAAGATCATACAAAAACAAGTTTCGCTTATGCGAATGGAAGTACAAATATAAGTATTTGATCTCATTTACAAATTAGAAAAGTGAATTTTGTATTTCTAGACTGCCTCATCCAGGTCAGTTTCATTTAGCCTGGAATACGAAACTGACCCATTTCCGGTTGTTGCCGTCGATTTTGATTCCGCTGCAACTGACTTCCGCCGGTAACATCCAAGAGCGATTGTTGTTAAAATAATCACCAGAATGATTATTACTAATCCCACTTCAATATCCGGCACTGAAAATAAAATGTCATTAAAAATGGACGTGAGAAATAAAACTCAACTTCTGAATGTAATTAAACGACACAAACCGAACTCGGTTTATACGATAGTAATACAATCATAGAGAAACGGTGGAATATTGAGGGACAAATGCAAAATTAATAAATATTTTGAATGTTCAAAACGATAATATTTTTGGTTATCAATTTCGATACTCGGAGGATTCGCGTTGTGCCATTTATTTCACACAATTAATTTTTACTTGTTATTTTCGTGCTTTGTT
Source organism: Isohypsibius dastychi (assembly GCA_034696485.1). Classification (NCBI taxonomy): domain Eukaryota; kingdom Metazoa; phylum Tardigrada; class Eutardigrada; order Parachela; family Isohypsibiidae; genus Isohypsibius; species Isohypsibius dastychi. The sequence continues at coordinate 6,177 of JAQIWT010000654.1, forward strand.
TCTTTGCTTGTTCAAAGTTGCTTCTCAGTTTTGGTTCTTCACTGAGATGATTTCTTGCAATTTCAGACTGTTTTTTCGTGCGACTTGCTCACCATCAACGGAATCCATGAAATTGGGGCCTTGACATTCTTTTTCGATATCATCGACGACGAAATCTTTGGTCACTTTCTCGAACTTGTCAAACGGGCAGGAATAATCGCAAGCTGGGTGTTTGAGCACAGTTGGTTCCAGAGTGGGAATCTGCGCTGGACTGAAAAGAACAGTTCATTCATAAATATGAAACAATTGAAAAACACATTTCGTGAACATTCAAAAAACAACCAGTTTGTCTTTTCTTATTTTCGCTTCAATCATTTTTTTGATAAGTCTGCAAAATTTGGAAAAGTATAAAATGAAAGGAAATGACAGCGTTTTCGCTTATCATAAATATTTGATATTATGATAATTTATATTGTGATGCAAAAAAGCAAAAAAATCTTCATGAAAAAATTCAGTTCGTTATTTTGGCGAAAGACGGCATTTATGTCAACAAATAAATGGTAAGAAAGAACTTATGTTCCACGCCTTTATTTACATATCACTGTTTCCAATAAACAAATTTACTAACATTGTTTCAACATAAACATCCAAGTATTAAACTCAAATCCATCTCTCCTACAAAGTGTCCACTTACTCATCCTTAAACGATATCCGGACAGAGTTATTTTGGAACAACTCGATGATGAGCACCGACTGCAAAAATCAAACCGGAAGCGATTAATCAAATGTGGCAACCGGTACATCAGTTATAACTGTTTCTAAAAAAGTACGAACCGCGTATTTGGGAATTCCGATTCCAATGAACGGAACTGTGTCGTTATAATCATATAGCTGTAGCGCCGCCAACATCCCAGAAATGCTTGTGTCATGCTAAGAACATCAAAAACAATTATAAAAAAACGCACATTTAAATACATAAAATAGATAAATTGGCAAATACTTAATTTTATGTAATTATTATCCTGAAAATGTACGTATTAATATTGATCCAACCATTAAAAAGAGAATTTCAAATCAAACGGAGGAAATCACTATAGGAAATCACTATAGTCGCCCGGAGAGTCCCGGTTTTATTATGGCGGTTCTCATCAGTTCAAATTACAACCGCTCGTTTTTCTAAAAATAAAAAGCTTCGAAACACGTGACTGTTTTTTTTCACTTCTGTTTATTTGTAAAAACGACTTACCCCGGAGTAAATAAACATTTTAATCTGTTCTTCTCCCGGAGCGCTCTTATTCAAAACCGAATTCCTCATCCGGTTCTCAATAAGAGCCAATAAATTTCCTCCAGCCAATCTGGCTCGCTGTCGATCGCCATTTGCTCCGGCATGTAAATGAAACAATACTCCCGATAAATAATTCAATTTCTCGAAAACAGTTTCATTCATCCACGCCGGAAGTGCGTAGTCGTTGGAATGCTGACAAAAAACGACGTCCCGCACATGATCCACAACTTCCCATGCACTCCGCTTATCTGGACCGGATTCACCGCTTTGATTGACCACAAAATCAAACAAAGCCTGCAAGTAAAAAAACAAGATTTGTTGAAAGGAAATAAATTTGCAAATTGTTTTTTTTATCGTTATTTCAATTCTACAAAATCATTCTAGGGATCAAAACTTAAACTTTATTTTTCCATCATTTTTGCTTTTGTTATTAGATTCTTGACTCCGAAAATATTGAAAACAAGATTTTTGATCCTCCCCCCCCCCCCCCTCGATTTTTTGCCACATTTCTTACGCGATTTTCTTTGTAGAGCTTGTTGGCTTCCGGCAGTTTCCAGGTCTCGTTTAAGAGCTGTTGCCACATTGGACATGGAGCCTGTTTACTGAGCAAATTCTCCGTTTCCCAGGGAACTGTATGGATGGAGACGGGACGCCATATCTTCCCCAAATAATCATCCCAAACAACCGACGGATCCGACGGCGGAAACATCCCCGCTGAAAATGCCGAAGCACTTTGCAGAGACCGGTCTTGGTCACTTGAGCGAATATACACCTAAATTAAAAGACAAACATAATTAAGGAATATTCCCAAAAAAAATGATTTCTAGATTTTTGTACTTTTCTTGGAAAAAACACACGAACTACCGAACTCCATTACAAGTCGGAAAAAATACTAAGATACTTTTTGAATAAAGGATTCGGATTGAATTCGAGTGTTAACTCACTTGGTTAGGTCCCTGAGTCGAGTCCAGAAAGTTATAATATCTCAACCGGAAGAAGTGTCCAAGTTCGAAATGCTGCTTCATTCCCGTCTTCGTCAATCGCCCCAATCCATTTTTCCAGATCTTCTCACCATATGCATCTGATTTATATGTGTGGAGTGGAGCTCTATCACCATGTCGAAAGACCTGGAAGCCACAGCAACCAAGTCGACAAAGATTCAGACAAAAAAATATGGAAAAAAAGACACTAACGATTTGGACGAGTTTGAGGTCCTGAACAACCTCCACCACAGCAGAGACGATTTTGAAGATCAAGCAGGAAAATATGGCTTGTAGAATGGGAATGTGGAAGTTCATCGCAGAATTCCTTGGAGATGAAAAATAAAGCTGCAATAATTGGAAAATCATTCACGTGGCCAATTCTGGACAGCAGATCATTTTCGACTGAAAGCTCGATGGTTCGAGATGTGGAGTAGATCGATGAAGTGTCAGAAAATATTGCAGCTGGACAATTGGTCCGAGAAGTGCAGATGACGGAGACGGACAGAAGAGTGGAAGAAGAGCTTTTGGAAACAAAATATTTTGTTGTTCGAGTTTGTTTTGGTTGAACATTGGCGTGTGTACTTGGTCACTGCTCCTCCCCCCCCCCCCCAGTGCAGGTAGGTCAAGTCAGATTTTACCTACAACTAATGTGAAATTAGAGGATGTGTGTAAAAGTGGGTTCGAAATGACAGCTTTTAGAGTTGCATCACATTAAAATCAAACGAAACTGACCCAAAGGGGGGAAAATTAGAAAAGGTCACCAAATAGAGAAACACAGCTGAACGCGGCTAATTAGTATTTTAAGTATTTTTTTCAGTACGTTGAAAAAATCTTCTGGGCATAGGTTGAGCGTGAAGTTCGGAAGGTTTTCAAAACCTTTTATCCCTATTCTAAGTTGTGTATGATATTGTATTCCAAAGCGTTTCAATTGAAGCGAATCTCAGAATAGCTTTGTTCGTATCCCGTACAATTCTGAAGATTAAAGACAAATCACCGGTTGTCCTTCAGCTTCTTTTGGATGATGACATGATGACCAATTGTTTCGATCTCGAATTTACCTTTCATCACGATAGATAGAAACGTCTGTCTTGGGGTCATGTCAGAATGACATAATAGAGACTCCACTTATGAATCATAAATGTACTTATTTGCCATCGCTCGTAAATGGATCGTTGAGATAATGAGAAAATGAATATACGACCGTCGCTTCAGTTCCTTACAGAACCGGAAGTAACAACCGAGAAAAGAAAGCGTGTCTGAGGTGGTGGTGATAACCTGAGCTTGTTATCGCGGTCTTGGTCTGCCTTAAATCTGCAAATAATTCGGCTTGATTGACGGCACTTCTACGCAAGATTGAATCACGATTATTTCTTAAACAATTGGCTGCTTGCGAAGGTCTGATCAACTTGGCAGATGTGCGGTTTGGAAGAAGATGCCAAATGTCTTTTACTTTTGAAATCGAACCCCTCGGGGGGTTGGAGCATGGACAGCAAGCCGGTGTGTAAAAACTGAATCAATCGACGAAGTTTACTTAGTTTCAAAAGACACTTCAGATCTGCATTATAGTTTTGTTCAGCCTGCCGTAAAGTTTCAACTGAATAAGTTTACCTGAAAATATGAGGTATTTGATGAAGCCTTACTGTCATGACAAGTCGTTTACTGTGTGTTCTTACTTCGGTCGAAAAAAATGTGCGAATGACAATACGCAGTACTGTTTTAATTTCAAGAAACCAAGATAGTGAACTTCAATGGTTCTGATTCACGAATTTCAAAGCACATTACGGTAATGCTTTTGAAACAATACGCAATTCCGCTATTGCGAGAATGACTAATGATTAATTATGCTCACGATTTGTTTTACCTCAATAAACCCACAAGCTCATCTTATTGCTTTGTTCCACTAACATCGACATGAAAAACAACAAACTTTGTTTATTTCTTCGCCAAACAACTTTCTTTTTTCCCGGCAGAAGCACAAATCCGAGATGTTGCTGAAAGCTGTTTTTTGTTTGTTATTCTTTATTCAGCGAACTCCCGACATTTCTGGTCTTGCGGTTCGTACACATCCAAAGCAGACCTCCTGTAACCCAACCCGGAATCTAGCTCTATACAACTGCCCATGTAATGGAGTAGGACAGCCTTGCAAGGAAGCATCCGTCATCTGCCAGCCTGATAATAAACCAAACAGAGATCGACATTTCGAGGGAATTTGCCAGTGTAGAAATCCAGGCCAACAATACCAAAATGGCGGATGTTATTCTCCCTGTCCCGACGGGAAGTTCCTAGAACCTCAAGTGTGTGCTCTCTCTGGCCAGAACGAAGCCGCGTGCTTTGCTCAGTGCTCCCAGAATGTCGGCAACTCAAGCAACGTTCCCATTTGTCAATCACTATGCCACAATGTATGTCTGAGATCATCCTGCCCAACCTGTTGCCCGAACCAACCATCAACGGTCGGCTCGGTTTATTGCTGTCAGGCGAATGGCGTCCTTAGTCAGCTTCAATGTAATAATGCTGCGGTTAGCGAGGCTAACTGTTTTTCGGACTGTTCCGCCTTACCAGCCGGAATGCGGGATCAATGCAGACAATCCTGCAAATCGGAGTGCCTGACTTTGAGCTGCGAGGAATGCTGCCCCGCCTACTTTCCCAGTGTATGCGGAACAGAAGCTGTATCACTGAGTGCATGCCTGGCTCGAGCTGCGGTGGAAGCGAGATGTGCATCAAGCTGTACTGGCAATGATCTACAGCGCGCTCTTTGCCGAGCGAACTGCCACTCAGACTGCATTGATGACACGTGTCCATTTTACGCCGCTACGAGTTGCGATACGATAAACTGCTGTCCACTCAGTCCACCGACGTTTTGCGGAGCGGAAGCCGTGATAGCGCAAGCGTGTTTGAATGCAAGGAATGCAGAAGTGACATGCTTTTCTGGATGTACAAATACGGATATTGTGACTCAAGCGCTGTGTCAGCAACAGTGTTCGGCATTGTGTAGAGGAGCTACTTGTGCCGACTGTTGCACGGGAACTCCCCCTGGAATCTGTGGAGGGACAACCACGGGTAATGTCATCTACTTAATGTGTCAGTTGACCTCTATGTCTGAGCCATAAAAGTTGTAAGCAGAACGATTTGATTCACTGACCTAATGAGTGAGGTAATCTGGGTTGTCGTTGCAATGAAAATCGATGATTGACCGATAACAGGGGACGTTATGTCATGGTGACAAACGATTACGATTTCTTTGCAGGACTGATTTGATTTTGTCTGACCTATTTTTTCGGTCTCAGGTCGATGACAAATCTGTCAGACAGTCTTGTATAGATCTTAATGATGGGAAAATTATTGTTATTTATTTGATTCATCACATCACTATTTAAAGTTAGAAAGTCCATTAATTATCACTGAACGCTCAGACGTAGTGACGTCAGCGGAACGACAAAGTTTTGAAGATCTCTCAAAACTGATCACTTTTGATTATTCTTTTTGCTTTCGCAGTCTTAATGCTATCGTAATGATTGTTGCAACGGTGTCCCCAAAGTTTTCGACATGGTGCAGTGAATTTCGTCTTATGTCGGGAGATTTAGAGCTCTCTAAATCTGTGATACTCATTTTACCAGTTATCAGAGCAGGCTCAAGTAGACTTCGGGATACAGGGATAATCGTGGGTTTTAAGATTTGAAAATAATAAGTCATCGCAGTACTCAGAAACGACTGATTATTTTGAATCGTTGCAGCTCTACAATGTCTCCAAGCCGAACGTGATGAATGTGAATGTTTCGATGTGGCATGTCCTTCCACACTTGCTCCTCTTCCCCATACAGTTTGCCAGCAACAATGTCATACCGACTGCCTCACGGGATCTTCTTGCCCCGCCTGCTGTCCCCGAACCGCACCCACACTATGTGGGACGAAGAGTGTATCCATCGCTGCATGCAACGACGCATCAAACACACAGCAGAACTGTGTTACGACCCAGTGCACGGACCCAGTCGTATACCTCCGTGCGCTGTGCCTTGCTACTCAGTGTCAAGGACCATGTCTATCAAGCACATGCATTGACTGTTGCCCACCCCTTCCCACTTTTTGCGCTGGTTCTGTAACAGCTGGGGAGTGTGCTTTCGCAGGAGTGAACGAAACCAGCTGCTTTTCGTCATGTCCGACCGGTGACCTAACCGAAACTGCCATATGTCAGCAAGCGTGCAAGCAAACTTGTGAAGCGAGATCGTGTCCGGAATGCTGTGCGCAGATTGTCACTGCCTTCTGTCCAGCCAGCATTGCAGGTAATCGGCTAGTTTCTGGTAATAGAACTGAGAACAGATCGATCTCCACTGTTGTAGGTGATGTGTGTCTTGATGCAAAACTGGAACAGTGTGCCTGTACAACAGCATGTTACGTCAATAACCCAACTTCTGCAACCGCCCAGCAGACCTGCTTGGCCAGTTGCCGCGACACCTGTCAGATACAGGCATGTCCTGGTGCACCATGTTGTCCAGCTTTGCCTCAGCAGGTCATTTGTGGTCAAACAGCCACAGCAGATATCGTACAAAATTGTGCTGACCAGACAACTACTTTACTGGGCTGCTATACAAATTGTCTCAGCATCACGGACCCGTTTGCCAGGGCAACCTGCTTGATTGACACATGTCGTGCTGCATGTTTGATACCACCTTTCTGCGAAGACTGCTGTCCTCCACCATCTCCCACTTTTTGTACGACGCCAATAACTGCACTTGCATGTTACAATGCTGGAACTGTCGAGACTCAGTGCTTCGCCGGGTGTCTCCTGCCTCCACAAACTGACCCTGCCGCAGCTGCTATCTGCCAGCAGTCCTGCAAGACCAGCTGTTTTAGTAGTGCCTGCTCCGACTGTTGTCCAAACGTGGTTAACACTTTTTGCTCCCTTACCCAAACAACCCCCCTAACAGGTGTGCTTACTATGGTAATCAATCATCGATACGCTGGCACAATTTTGATTTATTTTCAGGCATTCAGTGTCTGGACGCTCAGTTAGACCAGTGCAGCTGTTCGAGCAACTGTGTCCGAGACAGCCTTACCCTTCCCACACAACTCACTTGTCAGTTCGGGTGCATCAGTTCATGCAGTGATGTAGCATGTCCAGCTTGTTGCCCGACTCTGGCGCTCCCACAGCTCTGTGAGAATCCCGCGACCGAAGGCTCCGCTCTTGCATGCGCAGAATCATCGGCCACTATTCAGCAGTGCTATATGACTTGTGCACAAATACCGACCTCCTTACTAAGAGCGCAATGCGTCGTAAATGAATGTATTGCTAAGTGTGTTCCACCGAACTGTCCGGACTGCTGCCCACCTCCACCCACTCCTTATCTGTATTGCTTGAACCCTGATGTGACAGCTCAGGTGTGCGCAAGTTCGGGTACAGAAGAGGAAACATGCTTCGCGCAATGCACTACGATTGCTGACGATTTGCTAAGGGCAACCTGTCAACAAAGCTGCAAAGATTGTTGTTTGGCATCTTCTTGTCCCGAATGCTGCCAACAATCACTGGACCCAGTTTGTTCCACAAGCCCACTGGTTACCGGTAGGAATGCCTTCTTTACAATTCTCGACTTATTACGGACTCTTTGTCTGTTTCAGCAAATCAGTGTCTCACGTCCAAACTTGGCCAATGCACTTGCACTACCAACTGCTACATCAACAACCCCGGGTCACCTACTAACCAGCTGACTTGCCTTGCTAATTGTTCAGCAACTTGTACGCCACTTGCATGCACAGGTGACCTATGCTGTCCCGCACCACTGCCCATTATTTGTGGAGTTCCGACCACAACTGCTGTGGCTCTTGCATGCAGTCAACGTGCAATTGATCTGCAATCATGTTATACCAACTGTTTAAGTATCGCTAATCTGCTCAATAGAGCCATCTGCTATACTACGACATGTCGAATTCCTTGCGCGGTGGCTCCGTTTTGCGAAGACTGCTGCCCTGCGCCACCAGTGTTCTGTCCAGCCCCAGTGTCTGCTGCAGTTTGCGCCACTGCGGGAACAACAGAGCGTACTTGTTTTCAACAGTGTGCATCGGAAACCGATTTGACTCTCCGAGCAGCCTGCCAAGAGAAATGCAAAGAATGCTGTCTTGGAACTGCATGTCCAGACTGCTGTCAAGAGGTTGTCGTGCCAGTCTGTACGAGCAACATTGGTATATCCGGTAGGTGAAATGTGGTCAGTTGTTGTACGTAGGTCTTATATTTTGAAAATGCAGCTCTTGAATGTGCGACTGCCAAACTGACTCAATGTTCCTGCACCAGAGATTGTTACGTGAACAACCCAACCTCCGCTGCCAATCAGCTCATCTGCCTGGCTGGATGCAGTACTACTTGTACAACGCTCGCCTGTTCTGGCGACCTTTGCTGCCCATTACCGATCATCTGTGGTCTTCCAGCAACAATCGTGTCCGCCCAGGCATGCACCGATCGTGCAGCAGCACTGCTCCTTTGTTACTCAAACACATGTGGTGGGATAACTGACCCTATTGCACTCGCAACATGTCTTTTCACGACATGCCGTGCACCATGCTTAGCTGAGATCGGATCCTGTGCAGAATGCTGTCCGCTACCAACGACGACATTCTGCACGTCGGCAATCAGTGTACTACTTTGCGCGAGCTCAGCAAACGCTGAGACCCAGTGCTTTTCTCGTTGCGATGCTGATAATTCTGATCTTGCCGCGAGGGCAGTGTGCAAACAGGGTTGCAAAGACAGCTGTGTGGATGGAAGTTGTGCTGCCTGCTGTCCCAATGTCGTACCAACATTCTGTCCTACTCTGATTTCAGGTTAGTGGGGTTGATAAGACTTGATAATCAGGTACAGGTTTTAAATTCGAAAGTATCATACAAGTGCGGTGGTGAGGAAATATATTCTTGATCAAACTCTGTCACTATCAGATTTTGTCAAATGTGAAATTGGTGTACGTAACGTATTCTACAACATTTGTTAACCTGGTGCCCTCCCTCCTTACCTCTCGCCGGTTACGAAGGCTGGCTTGGAGATTAACCCGTATAGAGTCCCGTTCGTTTTACTCGAATAATCTTTTTAATCCTAATATCTGTATTACTGCCGCGATGAAACTGACCATTTAAACTAAGACTGCTTTTCTCGCAGGTGCCCGATGCCTCAGTGCAAAATTAGCCCAGTGCACTTGTGCCAGCGCATGCTTCACCAATAATCCAACAAGTATAGCAACTCAATTGACATGCCTGACTAATTGTCGCACTATCTGCGTGGGGACCAGCTGTGACGAAACTACATGTTGTCCTCCGTTGGGGTTCCCTAGTCTTTGCGGAGCGGTTGCTACATCAGCTGCAATTACGACATGCAACAATGCGGAGTCGACCCTTCTAGCATGCTATGGATCATGCACCTCAGATTCGACCTTACCAGAGGTGCAACAAGCTGCATGCCTTTCCACCTGCCGCTCAACTTGTGAAGAGACGCCCGGCACATGTTGTGAATGTTGCGATGCTCCGCCACCCAATCTCAACTTCTGCGGCAGGGGACTAGATCCACTTGCATGTACCACTGCATACACTGAGGCATTTGCATGCATTATTAGATCAAAAAATGACAACACCGCCACTCGGATAAGGTGCCGAGGAGCGTGCTTGGCGTCTGCGTGCAATGGTTGCTGCCCTGCTCTGAACGCAAACAGTAATCCATGTCAACCCTGCCCACCAGGAACCACTGGTAACTGTTGAGCATCTACGGAATACCCATCCATTTTCAAGCATGTTGCTGAGGAGTAATGGTTTAAAATTGCAAAGAAAAATTTGCCAGTCTCCAACAGTGAATCTGTTTTGAGCCGGTCAACCCGTCAGTTTGTGGCGTGTCTCTGGTTTGGGCAACACTGTTATGATAAAATTTGCAAAACAACATGAGAATCTCATCGGTGAAAATATCAGGTAATTTGGCGGATTCGATGTTGGCTTTTGGTCCAACCTTGGAGGGGACCAGGCTGAGAAATGAACAACTGTAACAATTTTAGATTCAAGTGTGCAGTTCACAGTACATGAGGTTCATGGCTGGCGTATCCATTTTTCAGTTGATAGAAATCCAAGAACATTTCACAGCGGTGCCTTCTCACCTGTTCCTCGAATCATTAAAATTTGCTCGTCCAAATAATTATCTGATTGCGTACGTGATCAGTGACCCGAGACACTGATTTTTGCATCAACCAATAGATATAGCATGGTTTGTACTAAACTTTTGAACTGGTGAACTGTTCACCGGTTCACTGTGGTTCTTCAGTTAACCA
>JAQIWT010000655.1:0-16673 GCA_034696485.1 Isohypsibius dastychi
TGGGGGGTCTTATGTTGCCGCGCTGGTAGAAAGTAAGGGGGGAAGGGGGTTTGACCAAAGGTCAGGGGGGTTGGTAGATATACGCCTATGATTCTACTACTCACCAGCATACTTCCATGCAGCTGACTGATCATCGCATCTGGTCATCTTGAACGATTTAGCATAACGAGACAACCAAAGTTTCTCAGAACGTCGATGTTTCACTTTTTCAGGATCCCCCCCCCCCCCCACTGTTACAGAAACTGCGTAAGATTGCGTTGAAAGTGAATGATCTCTCTGTCATCTGATGCTGTCAAAGAAAAAAATTATAAATTCGAAATAATCTTAATGCGGAGTATGTATAGCTTAGCTCGCACTTGCAGAGAAAAATGTCGCGTTCACTGGTTATGGCAACTTTGATGCACTATCCCACAGTTTTTCATACATTTCATATTCGAACGATTCACCCAAAAACGATGCAATACCAATAATCAAGCATTCTGTAAATGGAGGAAAGATTTGATTGACCATGTCTGTCGGACAGACAGCTGACGGTGCAGAAGATCAGCCAGGTTGTGGTGAGGCATGAAATCGTTCCCAGTATCATGTTATCAAACTGAATGTGTGGAAGATTCTCGAATCAAACGCACAAATTCCCACCACCCGCGGGGATCGATCCTTCCCGAATCTTGATAGATTTGTTAATCACGTCTTATTCACTACTTTTGATCTCGATAGGGAACGCGGGTCAAATCTGATTCAGATGATCGATGAGAACACATGCTGCAGAAAATATGACTTAAGGTTTGCTGATTTCGTGTCAGACAGTCAGCTGGTGGTGCAAATGAAAATGTGACAATAGAAGCAGGATTGTTGGAAAGATCCTGTGGAGCAGGGAATGGCTATGGACGGCCAGTGGCAAGAGGACACCTTCAGAACCATTCGATGGGATGTTGAGGGGAATTTCGAGTTGGGGGAGCCGATTGCGATGGACAACATTGAGCCATCCAGTTTTCACGCGGTAAACGATTCGCATATCATGATCATAACGGCGGAAAGCAAGTTCCACCTCGTCGGATATTTCATGGAACGGAAATCTCGATTTTGGGAAAAAGCTTCGTTCGAAGCCAGGATCGTCAGAGGGCTAATGAAACGACTTTCTATATGTTTGCTGGTGAGAAAAATACGTTCAAATCATACAGAAGTTGCGTAAGAGTGAACAGGTTGTGCTGGGGGTAGCAGGATCTCACGAAGGTGGACCGGAAGTTTAATTTCTGTTTTCAAGCTTTGGGAACAAACCCCTGCTCAGAATTTTGATAATTTATGCACGAAATGAAGTAAAAAGTATGAACTAATTATTTTATACACTTGGTGCACGTTTGAACTTGGAGGTAAAAAGCCAGCAGAAATCAAAATTTTGGTAAAAATTTCCTTTGTGCATGTAGGACTTAGCTCGCCAGGTGGCGCTCATATTCAAGAGTTGTTTGCTTTGCTAGCGAACGGGTCTGCAAAATGATTTGACTAACAAATTCTTGCTAAATTATCACCTGGAGACGATAACGAATTATTTCTGCTGCAAAAGTTGGAATTATAAATCCCATGATAACGATTTTATTTCTCGTCGGAATATGAAAGTTACAATAAGGTGCAATGAAGAAAACCCTGCAAAGATTGCAAAAATTCAACCGAAATTGGTGCGTAGTTGGCATGGGCTGGCTTAGGCATAAGATTCGCAATATGCTATAATATTTTGAGGAATGTGTCAGAATCGAAAGTATGTTTAAAGCATTGTTGGCTTTGCAGGAAGAAGTCGCGACACGGGATGGAAAGAACGTTATCCATTGGTCGCGTAAGGGGTGGATGCGGATTGACTGGAAGCGTGCAAATCCGATCAGGGAGTTCCTAAAAGCTTACGTGGAGTATGCTATTCGATACCATGCTTTGACAAATCGGATCCCGCGAAATGCTTACCAGCAGTGTGAATAAATATGGTGGAACAACGGACTGCGTACTACATCTTGCGATCCACTGATGGCACGTATCTGGAAAAACCCATGCAGTGTCTGGAGAATGGAAAGGATGAAATCTGGATAATGGATGATTATTGGATCGTCTGGGAACTCGGTGGGGATTACCGAGCTAAAAAACGCGGGTACGCCATGGAATCGAAAGAGGGAGCCCGGTTGGAGTTAATCGGTGACCCAGAATTTACTTTTGGGGGAATCGATTTTTATTTTACTGGAAGCAAATTCCTCATGGACATGGAGCTAGGGTCGGTGTTCATCTTGAAGAATCGTGATGAAAGAATCGCTTTCCTAGTGTACAATGCTGCGTATAGCAATATCAACCTGGAGAGAATCCACCGGATTGTAGAGGGACTGGTGGAGGACGGCGACTTCCTTAGGGACTGTTTCGCGCTTCCGGGATTGATGCAACATTTGGGAGATGCCGCTTTGATGTTACCACTGTTGAAGACGTTATCGGAAAAGGCTGTAGCTGATGACAAAAAAGCAGCGACCCCGGTTGAAAGAAAACTGGTAAGGGCTTACCCCGAAGATAACTCGAAGTTGGACAGAACCGACTTCTTGATGAGATCAGAATGGAAGTCAGCTGAAACGTTGAGAAACGGAGATTACCCATACAGCATGCTGCTGAAACTTTCGAGCGAAGAAGATCCAAAGCGGGTAGAATTGTTGGAGTCCATCCGGGAAAACATCGAACTTCGATTGCAGGCCAGAAGCCGAGCGACCCCAAATAAACCGGAAGTGGAACCGGTGGACTTTAAGCATTTCGTGGATTTGAAGTTCCCAGGTGAGAAGGCTTACCCGACGGAGAAGGGAAGGCCAGATCGAATTCTCAATCCGGATGAGAGACAAGTGTTCAATGAGGTTCGCTGCGGAGGTGCCGAATTTGATCAACAATGCCGTGAAGATTGCTCAAACTGTGAGAAAACAGTCGGACAAGTGACGGATCGATTATTGGCGCGATTTCACGTGGGAACGGACCACAAAGTAGATGTTTGGAAGCCAATATTGTGTGCACAGGATGTCGAGCTAGCAGCCCGTTGGGAGAAGCCGGAAGGAGTCGAATGGCGATGGGGAGGCAAGCAGTGGGAAGTCGAACTGAAAAGGGAGAACAAATTACCAATCGACATGGTAACGGCGAACTTATGTTCGTTGAATGATGAAGAAGCTGGCACGGAAAAAGAAGTTCTGGAACGAGGTCGAAGACGCCAGCACAGCGTTTGACATGGCTAGCCTCTTCAGGTCCTTGCCTATGAGAGAGCGGCGGCTGGTGGGAGATACAAGTCGAGAATTCAGGATTCATATCCAAAACGATATTCCGGTAGCCAGTCGTGGATCCAAAGCTCCGGAGTCAGCTCGAAAATCGAATGTGGTGGCGAGAGTCAAGCAAGCCCCCACCTTCAAAGCTGGTATGCAATGCAGTGCAAATTATTGCAAGTGAATTTTCTGAAACTTGGTGTTCCAGGAAAACGAAAGCAGAAGGAAGCGTCACCAGAAGAAGTAGGAAGTGACCCATCAACTTGCCTCGAAACATTTTGCAATCAATAAGCGGGCGAAAGTAAATTATGGTTATTTTCAGCCAAACGGGGAAAGGCGAACCCACGAGGGGAACCGGAAACGGTGCTGAACACAGGGTTGGAAGCACGTAAAGCCGAAATTTATCGTGGGATCGAGTCAAACCTGACACCTTGGTTGAGGAGTGAATCTGGTTGGTGCGAGGTGGGCTAAGGCCAAAGCGACCCAGAATGCAGTGCCAGAGGCATCGTGTTCCAAGATAGTCCTCCGAAAACCGGAAGGACCACGTGCATCTCAGCGTACGTCGTCGGAAGATTCTGACTTCGAACGGAAACGTTGCCCAGAAATCCTGGTACAAGTCCAGTAAAGTCTCAAGGTTCAAGAAAGTCACCAAGAACGACTCAGAGAATGTCGCCGGAAGATTTGGACTTCAAGTATGTTGCGCCTTTGAGGAAACCGCTAAAGATTGCCACCAAATCTGTGAAAAGAATTCTGCCGGCGCTTGGAGTCGAGTCGCCGAAGCGAAGTTTTGCGCGACGAACTGGACAGGTTGTCACCAGTCATTTGCCAAAACAGTATGCTCTGAAAACTTGGACGGAAATGACGAATCGTGTACCGAACGGTGAAGCCAGTGATTACTTGGCTGTTGAGAAATTTATTCACCGCAGCAATGAGACCGATGGATCGCGAGCTGATTATAAGAATGAAGCGTTCATGGCACTGACGCACTGGAAAGACCAGAATTGGGGTACAGATCGACCTTGATTGTATCGAATCGAGCGTCTGGCGATGGAATGTAGATTCAAGCCCGAATGGAAAGAAACGGAGCATGGCGTTGATGAATACGATGTACGTATAAACTAGCATGAAATCTTCGGATGGAAATACGATAGATTACAAAATAAATGATCGCTGCCAAATTACCGAAAAATGTAAGAAAAAAAACCGAGTAATGTTACGGTTGTATGAATTATTTGAATCATTCAATAACTGAAATTAATTTGAGTCATATTGTGGGGTAGAGTGCACTGCAAAGAACGCAGTGGCGCCCATTCTTAAGTAATGTTACGGTTGGTGATTTCCGGTTCTATTTGTGACATTGAACAACCAGGGTTAACGCGTCGCGGTTTACCGGATAAACCGCTTCCTGGATTCACGTTAATATCTACGCTCGTCCAGAATTGGATTCCTTTGTTTCACCGGATATCGTTACTTGTCGACTGACGAAAACGCTATCGCCGGAAGTCGGCTTTCTGTTATTCATCTTTTCATTGGAATTACATCTTTTCATGTAGCTTTCAATTGTCATTGGCTATATGTAAAGTGAACGGGGATTCATGTTGACGTCCCTTTTGTGGCCTCCGATGGAGACCTGCTATATTTTCAAATGAACTTGAATAAATCTTACAACTTAAATTAACTTCGATTATCCATTAAATTGGTCTTCTGAGTAAGGTTTCGTTTATTTTCTCCCGAAGATTAGGATTCTTACTGATCTTTGTTCATCGTTGCTGAGTGCGACACCCCTTCCGGAACTGGGAGCCTTGCTCAACAGCGATCAATTGGAAAGCCCACCCAGGATTTCAGGTGGCCTTGCTCAACAGGAATCTCGGAGAACCTATTGTCATTTCTGGTAGCCTAGCTCAACAGGAGTTTTGGTAGCACTTGGAAGGAGCGTCAGCGACTTCCGGTCATGTTCGGTATATTCAGGTCAGGTTTGGTCAGGATTTCCCGAAAATATCCAGGTTGAATCCACCAAGGAAGCAGAATTAATCAACTGTTTCATTCATGAAGCACTAGCACATGAATTTGGTTTTACCGTTCGAGATTATCTTTTCATATGCATATCTTGTTGATACTCATATCCTTGAAGGAGGTCGATTCTATTCAGAGACGAGTGAATGACAGGGGTGGCTTTGTTGTAACTATGAACTTTGCTGAAATGACTGACATGAATGATGGAGTTAAGAATAAAAAGTGTTGGTACGAGCCACTTTATCGGAATAAAATGAACAGGATCGTACGTTAACGACGACCCCAACCAATTGGATTTTTTCGTGTTGATAGGGATACATGCATATATCACTCGTTTGCAAGATCAGACCGTTTCAAGGAGGTGGGAAAATGACTCATCACGACCATGGTCTCGTACTATCGCCTCTGTGACAGCAGTGGCCAATGTTCCATCGACAGCAGAAAATGCCGTCGAAGCAGTGGGAATTGAGGAGCCGTCTGCAGCAGCCGTTCTCCTCGAGCCCGTTGAACCAATATTGCACGTGGAGCATCCTAACATCTCTGAGCTGACCGCTGCACCTAAGAGATAAGAGCCTGTGCAGCGTAAACCGGCATCCGAAATGATCATTCCACCGTCTGAATCATCTTCCTTGCAAACCCTCATCTTCCAGGAGAGCTGATTACTTACCGTCAGATTCCGAATCCACTTCATCGAGTCGAATGCAGCCAGCCAAACGCTTTAAAAGCTACAATAAAGTCGAATTTCGTCTCGCGAGATTCGTTTCTTCTGGTTACAAATGTCCTGAAGAGTTCGAAAAAATGAAAGATCTTGGTGAGTGGGACAAATTTCCCCGATATAAACAGAGTTAGTTGGTCAGCCACTTGACAATAAGATAATATCTCGACTACAATCTTTTGATACCAAAATGCGCAGCAAGCACGTGAGCTACAATGTACTGTACGGAACTATTGCCAAGTACAAGGAGCAAAAATGTAAGTTTTTTGCCACCCCAATATCATATAAGGTAGATCTGATAATCAAATTGCTCTGTTGTTGAAACTGTTAACGCGGACGCTTGAAAGAGTGCAGCCGAAGAGATTATATAAAGGAAACGTACGCGAAGCAACACTCGCAGACCAATTGCACCCGAAACAAGGAATGTCAGTTGAACAAGTGACAAAGATCTTAAATATCAAACGCAGTACTCCAACGCCTTACTCCAATCCGTTACAGAGTGGCTCACCGACCAACAAGTGAAATCTTCTAGACATGGTCATCTCACCCACTTGAAGAACATGTCCTTCAAATTGGCATTCAGTATTGCAGCGTTTCATGCCAAGATCAAGCACAAGTATGACTGCTTCTGTGTCTAAGCCAAGGTCTGGCTGAAGCAACTTCGTTTTTTCGACACTGCCCGACTGGACCGACTGACCCATCACGCATTCATAAAGAGTCGCATGGAACACATTCCCAGCTTAAGTGCGGATATCGAACAGTTTAATCATCCGCTTCATGTTATCGTGAGCAATGCAAACCCGGATGAGCTTGAAGCATCTGTCGACGATACAGCGGTCATTACCCCGAACATTCGCTTTGACGTGATGACGGGAAAGCACTTGGTGAAGGCGATTTTGCGCTGCTTTCACAACGAGATGACCCAGCTAGTAAATGTCATGTTCTCGTGTCCAGTATACTACGATATTGGAATGAAGGAGTTGAACCTGCGGCGCAGGAGTGACAGTGCCGGAACAACGACATTCTGCCAGTACAATGGAATCGTTTTTTGCACCAAGTTCCGGAATGTATTTAAAACGTTGTTGATTGACAAGTTCTGCGAGACGAAAGAGCAAGAGCTGATCGATAGCTTTCCGTACAAGTTTGCAAAGGAAAAGTCACGAGTGGACGCCAAGATAAAAGTGGATTAACACTGTGCCAAACATATGTGACCCATGCGTGAAATCCAGGATGATAAGTTGTTCCAGTTTGCATTCCATCCATATGCCATTCCATGCCGAAAGCGGGTCGAGCAAAAATGCGCAATCACACTGGTCAAAATGCGCACATTTGAAACTAGAGCGAAGCAGATGTCAAGTCCATTTATCATCGGGAATTTATGATATTCACGAAAGAGGAGATACAAGTTGCCGACCACATGATGGCAAATTACTGGGATGCCAATGCTGATCACTCTGATGGATATTTTCACCGCTTATCCCCGATGCGAGGAAATGGAAATGAACATCCAAGCAATCCGAGTGGACAAGCTGAGCAACCTGAACAACAAGAGTCAGCTGACAATTCCATTCGATCAAGATGGCACTGACATATCAAACTGGGTCCTGACCAGCACGCATCGGTCAGGACCTCCGAGACACGCCGTACGATGAGCAAGAGCAGAACTTTTTGAACCCTGCATTGGAGGCTGTCTTTGGAGAAGACGATGGCGAGGACATGCGCGTAAGTGAACCAAACCAATACTGTTATCTGTGCAGAGCATGACCGACTGTATGCCATCGGGAATATCGCACTGACCAAGATGGAGATTTAACTAAAATTAGTGGGCAGAACGATCTGCTCGACGCCATGGTCATCTCGTTGACGAAACTGAAAATCTTTTAGAGAGTTATGATGAATTTGAAAAGTTTCATATCAAAACCTTGGCATGGGAAAAAAGTGAACAGCACGCCTTGTCATCCAGAATGGCAGGTAACCGATGCTATAATTACGAGATAGATGGTTCAGCGCCTAATACCCTTAAGCTTGTCATCACTGAGGAGCGATGACGTTTCGTTTTCCAAAAATCGGAAGAACATTTTCTCGACAAAATGTAAAAGTGAATGTATTACTAAGACCAAAACAGTGTGCATAAAAAATCGGTCGTTTGAGAATGATCAGGGATGTCTGGTCTTGTGTATTTCGTATAATGACTCTCTGTTGCCTCGAAATGTAGATATTGTGCTGCAAGCTGGACAAGGCAAACCATATTGCATCGTTCTACTATTCTAGAGTCATGAATTCAAGAGTACAGGTTTTATCAAATGGAGCATCACCCCTGTCAGATACTAGTATCAACATTCTGTCTACGCCGCTAACACACTTTTGTCTAGGTTTCAAGCGTCTCTTCAGTGGACAGCTCTTTCAGAGACGATGGTATGTACTGCTAACATCTGACACTTTTGTGACTACAGTTTCTCCCAGATGGGGCGTAACCTCGCATTATGTACATACATCCACAACTGCGCGTAATACACCACCTTGACAAGATCATGCGGACTAAGCAAACCAGAAGCTTCATAAAGTAGGAACTTTGAAATGAACGTTCATTTTCTGAATGGATATAAGTGTTCTCTTAGCATTTTACAAGTTAAAAAAGTTGGAACTTAGGTTGAATGAAGCTGTAGACGAAAAACGCTGCTTGTTTCTTAAACTCAACGTAGTGATTAATCACTGACTTATGACTGTTTAGCTCTAAATAGCAAGGGACGTCGCAAGCAAGCACATTGACCGAACATTTTCGAAGATCGTTGCTGCAACGATTATTTTGGTGGCAGTTAGTTTGGTGTACTTAAATTGCCAAATATAATTATCAAGAATTTTATAATATGGATACTGGGAATTGTCAGTGAGCTCTATAATTGGATAATCAGATCCGCCCGGATCAATTCTTAATTCTGAAATTACTTTATGATTCGAACGAAATCAGTCTTGCTCTCAAACTTTATTTCTTGATCGCCGACCGGGAGAACTGACCATTACCCGAAGATCTCTAAAAGCATGCCAGGCGCCCAGATAGTGAGACCTACATCTGCAAAGTCAAGCGGAAACAATCATGAGAAAAGATACTTGCTAGAAAGCAACGCAAACGACACCAGGATAAACCTCATTAACGAGCTGCAGCCTTGTCTATGTTCAGATTTGTTTGTGCTAGAGACAACAACGGAAAACTACTGACTTTGATACTGTCGAAAATTCAGTTGGAAAATATCGAGTTTTTGTGATTTTCATGTTTTCAGTTGAAGATATGATGTGTATCAATCGCGTGAACACAAACATTGCTCTTTCCGGAAATATCCGCAAACAGAATATAAAGAATATGAAAGTGATTCACGAGAATTTGCAAGCAGGCGACCAGATTTCGTGAGACTTCCGGAAAGCATTGAAACGTCGCAAGAAGAATCCATACCCCAAGTGCTTTGAGACGAACAATTAAAAACTGCATGCTCAAGAATGATTACGAAAATCATGAGTTGTCAACTATTGATGTGTCACATCATTGTTAAAAACCCCGAGTAACCGGAAAATTGAAACTGAAGTTTCTGAGTTATCACTGGGATAAGAAAAAACCGATTAGTCGTGCACAGTCGTGACAGGGACGAACGAAAGACCCGAAAGACAGTGACAAAGTCATTTTTTGACGATGAATGTCTATCAAACTTTTTTATTGCCAGCCTTTCAACCTTCTTTAGCAACTTGCGACCAAGAGTGGATTTGGGATCTGGGTTGATATAATAGACTCACTGCATACCTCCGGATCATTTACCCCGGCGACGTTACAGCCACGTTGCATCTAACCGTGAAACAGTTTGGTACCAGAGGCCAAGATATTGAAAACGGGCCGTTTTTATTTAATGCCGCCTGTTGTGCGGCAAAGGTCAACTTCGTTTTGACTCAATGAGACCAACGTTCAATAGTTTTGGCCCCGTGGCACCAGAGGTCAGACTGTTTAGGCCTCATGGGGCCATCGCATCATTATTCAGGATATAGGTATTTGACATCATGGAGTAACAATATATGATTCGAATTCAATCATTGCACTTATTGCATCTATCTAGATTTTATGTAAAAGAGAAAAGATCCTCATAAAATATCAACGAAAATAACATTAAAGTAAGAACTCAGTGATGTATTTGGTTGAAAAATTTCATGACTTGTCTAGATACAATATCTTTGCGGATTCACCATTCGTGACCTTTGCCGAACTGAAAGGTTGTCCGACTTACTATTTCCAATGCTCCACGAATTGTTAAATCAAGGCGACATTCAACAAAAACTGAAATAAAGTGGAATGTAACAACGCTTGATACCAGTGTCACCAAATCTTGCAGTTCGATCACAACGACCCACAGTTGATCTTTTGTATGCTTAGTAACATCGCACTCGATATGCCGGTGACTAAGAAAAGCTCAGCCAGCATGGGCTAAGTAAGTACCTTCCTGTCACTCTTCCTGTCCCTCGACATTATCTCCCTCTCCCACGGCATAACTTTCCTGTTCCTCGGTCAGTGCCTCCCTGCTCCTACGGTAGTACCTCCTACTGTTCCTTGTGGTCAGTACCTCCTACTCCTACTTGTTTGGCCTTGCGAAAAATTCATTCTAGAAAAGAAAAGATTCATTTCTTCATGAAATCTGATTCAGCGCCACACGAAACACCCGACAGTTCCAACTCGTATGTTAACAAATAACACGAAATATGCTTCTTCGCATATATAGTCAGTTAATACAAACAAACATGTAAACAATATCTTATGATGGAATAGTTCAACAATTAAGTCTGTTGAACAGACTAACAATCTTCCCTATTCTGTTGATTTCAGTATTTTTGTTAGACAAACTGACTTATTACGTTTCAACATCTTGATGGAAAGATTATTTCATCTACAACTTATGTCACTCTAAGTATTGCCGAGAATCAGAACCCTTCAAAATTTAAAAAAAGAAATCACAACGATGTGGAAGCCATGTTATCTTCTCCTGAGCTCACTGCCTTCAAACTGGCTCAAACAAGTCACCTCTTATTTTCGAGCTGCCGAAAAGTTTCAACGAATAGGAACTGCTACGTTCGAAGGTTGCTAGCTGATTCACTGAGTAGGTTTTTCGCAGTAACAACGTATGATTCCGTCGAATAAATGTATCCAAATAGAAAATCATAAATCATGTATTGGCATTATAATGCAAGAAATAAAAATTTCCCCTTAATTTATTGTCAAAAAGTTACAAGATCGAGTAGGAGTGGAAGGTATTGACCACAAGGTACAGTAGGAGGTACTGCCGTAGGAGCAGGGAGGTACTGACCGAGGGACCGGGAGGTAATGCCGTAGGAGAGGAAGATTCTGCCGAGGGACAGGGAGAGGGACAGGGAGGTACTTACCTAGCCGCCAGCATGAGGATTGGTTGTTGATTAGTGGATTTGCAGTATAGGGTCCTATATTCAGTTTTGATTCAGATGGTCATGTCCGATGGATCAAATTCCCTCGCTGTTGTCTACTGGAAGAAACGCCAGTGATGACCGCATAAGAGTTGTTCACACTCAAACGAGAACAGCTCTCAAACTGGCATTTAAAGTGACAGGTAATTTTGTTCAGATGAATTTCTCGAATGAAGATCCGAATACATATGATCTGTCGGGAGTCAAAGATTCCAATCAGGCTGATGCGGGGTTTTGCTTCTTTTCCTCAGGTGGAAATGCGCGAACTGTCATTCCTTCTTTTCCACAATTCAATTTATTATTTTGACTCCAACTCAAGAACAACCAGTAGCTTCGCAGAACAACGTTCATATTTATTTGTTTCTAGGAGCGGTCTCTCTTGCACCTGCTCCATAATATCCATATCACTCCAAGCTGCAACGAACCACGACGTCATCATCCAGTTAGGTCTAGAAATCAAACATCCTGGAGATTCTGCCTTTGATATGGTATCGGTAATCAAGAAAAGTTTCGAAACTGCAGATCCACTCATCAGGAGGAAGTAAGAAACAAATATACCGAAGCAGTTCAGCCGAGCTGAGTGTGCAATATCCGAAGATTCTTTAGTGTTACGATCCGAATTTCAGAAATCAATATACATGATTTGAGAACGTGTATGAATACAATTAAAAGTCAGAACCTTCAACCAACATCCGCAATCGAAACTTACCGCTTTCATCAGTCTGACTTTCTATTTCTTGTAGATCTCTGCGGTGGGTTTAAACTTGCAGCTGCTGTGCTTCAGGATTTTTGGTTGGTCTCTGGCCAAGATGATTGTCGTTACCTCCTATTGCATTTCCAACGAAACCTTATTTTGCTCAGTTGATGCTACCACTGTTCTTGTTAAGTTCGTATCTCACTTTGTTGGCTTAATACTAACGAGGCTCACAGATTTTTTCGAACATTTTTTGTTTTAAGAATCCCAGAAGTCTTGGGAGTTTTTGTGCCGGCATCCAGTTGGGAAACAATGGGAACAGCAACCTGCTGCCGAATGGGTCGTGGTTCGAGGGAGTTCTGGACCAGGGTGATCACATTCAAGTTTTCGTGCACAATGAACTTATCTTGGTCGAAAATTTGAGAATCACTCCTTCCTCCTTATCGGTCGGACGCATGTCAACAATCCAGCCTAAATTCTTCAGTAACACGTTATTTCTACAGATATATACATCTGCGGAACATTATGCCATTTGAGCATAGCCTGTAGTTGCAGATACTGATCGAAATCATAGTCTTTCTCAGATGTTTGGACTGCGTTCTGTTTCCCCATATCACCAAGTGGTTGTTAAGCCGGTAAACCTGCCTATGAATTGAGTGGCTGGGATGATGGCCGAAACTGGGTGGGGTCTCTGATTGAGTTGTCAACAAAACCGGTTTTCGACGCGGGTCGTAATCGTGATTTTCATCAGAGATGATGACGGCCTAACTGAAGATTTCGTGAAGTCTCTCAGCTATGAAAGTCGATCTCCGTGTGAGTCGATACGACAGTTTAGATCACGACAACTTGAAGCACGTTCACAAACTGGATTTTCACGAGATGATTCCTCGCTTCTCGGTTCTGTCATTTTGAAGGAAATTAACTGAGAGCAATGTGCAAGAAGCTCTTTTGATGTTCGAATGCGCCCCTACATTTTTGTGATTCGTGGAAGTTGGAATGAGTGGCAAGACGTCTGCTTGCCCACTCGATTGCCCCTCACATGGATGAAACGCTTAACCTTCTTCGTGACAAATCATATTTGTTTTCATTCGGCTTAAGACGCTTCAAATAAACTGAGTGTTTGAACCACCCAGTTAAACTCCCTGGACGCTCGCGGATTCTGATATGAGTGATTCCCCTACATCATCTTCTCCTACATCATATCTTCAAAACCTGACTCTGACTGCTGGCGCCTGCAGCATCAAAATTTGTTTGCTTATACATCAACAAGCATGGCTTCTTTGAACACAAATATACACGAATAATAAAGAAACACACGTTTTTAAAACCTGCGACCTTTGATTCAAGTGAGAAAACTAAGATGTTTAACAATGTTCATGAAAACTGATGACATCTGCTCATAACGAAGTACTACCAGAGCTGAGTAAAAATCTATTAGTTTATGTTCTTTAGATTGATGGATTGGAACTTGTTCCTTCCCGTGCTCCTGCTTGTAAACTACGAAATGCAAGACTTTTTTTAAGAAAATATTCTTAATTGATTGCATCCCGAATCTTTATATTCACGTCACGAAACACCTGATATTTCCGCTCGCTCACCTGAACATTCAACAGCTGTCGATCCCAATGGATCCCGAGATCACGGGCAGGGGAATCGCTTGAAATTTCTCATAGGTTTGCTGCAGATCGTTTCAAGCTTCATCCAGTGCCGGGTCTGTGTCATATTGAGGACCTGGAGATAGCGGAGCTGGTCATTAAATTCACTGCCCGAATCTCTTCACATGATGTGGATTCTTGTGGGGTTACTACTTCTTCCCTATATTTCTTCCATGCAACAGAATTTCAGAAGCTCGTGAAAACCCCGGAGAAGGAGTTTGATTGCGGTTAAGCTCAATTTCACGATTCAATCTTTAAAATCTCGACCAATATTGCGCTAATTTGCGCCGTTGAAGTCCTTCGGACCCAACGCAGCAAGGTTCTTATAATCCGTCTTGAACTTTCCTGGGGCGTCGATGGTCCCGGGCTCCCGGCCTGCTCGGCGACCTTGGCTTGGAGTTTTGAGTGCTTGAAGATCCTTGAAGGTCCAGGCTTGACCAGCAAGACAGTCGCACGGAAATGCTCATTGGCTTCAAACTTGTTGGCTCCCTTCGTTCTAGCTTCTGCCTCACCCCGCTAACCCCAAAACCGAGCTATGACTTGGAAGCCCCGCAGAACATCTGACAGCACTGGCAAAGCATCTGGCAGAACAGACTGAAAAAATACCAATATGCTGATGAATATGATCTTCAGTTATCGACTGATATCAAGACGTTTTCGGATGAGTCTAACTTTGACGATCCTTATTTTGGCAGTTGATGAAGGGGCAGTTGATTCCACTATGGCTCGAATCATGGTCACACAATACGATGTGATTCTGATTCAGGTCATTGTGTAATCGCAACTTAACTTTTCTCTTGCGGAAACTGATGATCTCGATGAAGGACCAGCATGAGTTGGTTCAATGACTTCCAAACACAGGGCGTCACGTTTAAGATCAGGTATTCTGTGACTATGAGAAGAACTGCGTTTTACAATGCAGTTGGAGAATGAACAAAAGTGACAATACTTTCATAACACCAGAATGAACGAGCCCTCGATCCTAACACTATTGATCAGTTTTGCCGTTATTCTGGTATCGAGATCATCGACAAGTTCCCCCGACGTGATAACGAGCTGCTGAAACAAATTTTGCATACCCAATTGCGACTGACAAACTTCGGTTATACGGTTAAATGGACAAAACTTTTCACAATCAAGCGGTGGCATGTCACTTCATCGTCCGTGATGTGGCTTTGAGCTGGAGTTCTCTGCGTCTCGATAGATTCGAAAAACGAAAAACGAATAATGATCCTCTCGAAAGTGGCTTTACCAACATATTCTTGTATCATTTAGATCGTCTCACGTCTTGTTGAAAGTTCCAAGTTCAGAACACCCAAGCCGCGAGGATTTTCAATATTTTGAACTTCGAACGCTCAACCTGCGGTTGCGGTAGGGCAAACGTTAAAGAAGCTCAGGTGGTAACTCCATTTTTGGAGAGAACCCTTAGACAGATCTGGTTAATGAACGATTAGAGAACGAGTGTATTTTCAACACTTTGAGTGCGTGCTCAGAGGTTTTGATGGGTAATTGTTGCATCACTGTGGTGGATTTTTTTTGGCGTGAGTTGGCGGTGAGGTCCTGCCAAAAGCCAAAAATAAAAGCAACGGTGATTCTTGTGGTACAGTCGATTCCGAATGGGCAAGTTCTTGCGAAATTCATTTGAGACCTTTGCCAACTGCCTCGAAGCCTTTTGATTTCCGCCGGAGACTCTGTGTACGAGTTTTCAGCTGAGTTTGATGAGGATCTACAAGATCCGAATCAGAATAACCAGATCAGTCTCAGGAATCTGATGATCATCATCGTCCAAACTGGAGAGAAATTACTCCCTCACAGTTTGCGCATCTATTTTCGCAATTCTGTCCCGGCGATTAACATAGCGGTGAAGTCTTGCAACAATAACAGCTTGCGTGATACCTTGAATCTCGTAATCTGTGGAAAACGAGTGGGCCCCATCTGACAAGACCTGCGATAGAAATTGAGTAGCAGTCGTCACTGCATCATGTTCTTGATATTCTGAAAAAGTCGCAATAAATGTGCGCAAAAAACGACTCATTCCTTTCCAGAAGATTCGGTGTATAATCAAACCAAGACATGCTGCAGTAAATAAATGAGACAGTTCCATCGCGAACGGTTTCCACTGGATGGTGCTCGATGCTCCTGGGTACTACGAGTAGTTCTACGAGTTTGTCACAGCTTTGTAATATATGACGCGTTGGTCTCCGATGGAAGTTCGTAGCATCAGTCGATTCGTGACTCTCATGCTATCTTCGCTGTCTATCCCTTCGGGAACTTTATCAGAGGTTACTAAGATTTGTTTGCTCATTTCAGTACATTCATGTCTACGTCTTGCATTTGATATACCATGGCATCTTTGAAGCCTTAAATAGCAGTCCCCCATCAGCGATGCTGAATTGCCAGTATGTGCGTCAGTATTTCCTGGACCTTTTCTGAAGAGGATTCTGAGGTGAGCTCGCTCAGGAAGAGTACCCACCGTTTGAGTTCATTATTCATGGTTTTAAAGGATCCAAATCACGTGAGCGAGAGATGAGCAGTATGTGCGGTGACGAAGAATCCGAGGAAGACATGTCGGAACTTGTGCATGACAGTAGCTTCAAGTTCTCTTCCCGGGTGGCTAGAGTGGACTTTCATGATATCAGTCATGATGCTTGCCCAATAAGAAAATTTGCCCTAATACAAAGTTGACTGGCACCATTGCAAGCTAAAATTCGAGATCTAAGTCAAAACACGCTGAGATGACCGCAGTTGATTTTTTTACTCTAGGAGGTGGGGAGCAAGCTGATGTTTATTTTTCTTCATTGTATTTTCATAGTTCAGTCGCCCAATAGACCAAAGTATAGATAAGTGGGTGGGACCACAATGCTACC